>BSBK01010552.1:0-192393 GCA_027943335.1 Chamaecyparis obtusa | reverse complement strand
GTCATCTTTAAGAACATCTCCAAATGTTTGCAGTGAGACTATTTCTAGCTTTTTATATTTGGAAGGGAAGATTGTTTCTTATCTTTTTTCTATAGAATTGTGAACAATTCTACAAAAAGTGACTAAGATGGACTATCTAGGGCCAATCACTCACCAAACCGATGATTAGAGTGTTGATTGAATGCTAAATGTGAGAGGGGTTATTGGAGGGATGAAGTTGTTGATGACTACCTTGATGGAAATTATTGTTGGGTTTGTTACTAGTACTACAAACTAAGGTTACAAAATAATCTAAATGTCTTATATCTTTCCATTTATGCAGTAAGTAAAGTCTATTGTAGAAATAACTTTGTAAGGAAATTAAGGCAGTATAACAACTTCATACACTAACCTTTAGAGGGAGTTATGTAAAAACTTTCTTAGATATTTACAATAGTTACAAAATCTTAAATAACATAAACATAAATAACATGTATGACACAACACAATGATTTATATAAGGAAAACCCTTTCATGAGAATAACCATAGACTCTAAAAGTCATCCAATGTATTTACTCAAAAAATAGTAATGGATTACAATATACTTTAAGATCAATCTTTCTATATAGGAATATCACTAATGGAGATCCAAAGGCATCTCAACACCTATCAAACTCTTACACATAACCTCCATCTCATGCACCTAATATATATGAGATACAATACATGAAATTATCAAATGATATTACAAGACCATGGGCTAAAATCACCTAAAAAGTGACATCCATCTTATCTCCAATCTTAGATTTCCTATGATGTGTCAAAATACATACAACACATGAAACTCCCTTTTACAATTCATTTATGTGTCAAACATGTTTTACATTTCTTATTTCAAGAGACCAACTTTCAAAAGCTATTAACTTTTGAACTAGGTGTTCGATTGAAGAAACGTTTGAAGTGTTAGAAAGCTCGTGACATGTTATATCAAGCTATGACCCATTACACTAGTTGTAGATACTTTTGGAGCCTCTAAGAACTTCAAAATTGACTTTGAATCTTTTATTTGCAACTTTTAAAAATAAATACTTTAATATCTTCATATCTAGGCTTGATCTTGCAACCAAAACTTATTGACATGCTTATCTAGTCAATCTATAACTTGGGGAATTTTTTTTAACCAATCCATACTCAAATGTAAACTTACTATAAGTATTAACCTTATGTAAATCCAAGGTCGAGACATTGTTTTCCTAACAAGTCTACACTCCACTTTTTTCTTTTGTTATGCTTATTATTTTTTATAAATTCAGCAACCTAACAAGGGGGTTGACCCTTACATAACCACAACTCAAAGGTGTCAAAGAGAAGGACAAATTTTAAAGTTGAGACTATTAATGACTTATTAACAATACACTAACAATAAAGGTGTTGGCAAAAACAAAAATACAAAATATAACCCGTACAGTAGCATACATGCTAGTGTCCCTCAAGAGTGAGAGGGAAATTCACTCATCCCATGTGGAAAGAAATGTGAGTTTGAAGAATAATTTTTCCTATATTGTCAGGCAATTGTGTAGGCGATGTTGTCCTTAGGATCCTCACTAAAAGGGGGGAAAAAAATAAAACTCCATTTGGGAAACTGTGAGTACACGGTCCAAAGTGTTGAGCAAGTACATAAAATTGCGAGTTGGAGATTAGAGCATAGCAGGAGAATAGGTGAAGAAGGGTCTTCATGGCCATAGGGGGCTGCACTAGTAGTGGCAGGAGTGGTATTCACATAATTTACAGTATTGTCCAACAAGAGTATTGTCCAAATTTGCAATAGGACCTTCATCCTCATCTCCAGCCTGTGACTCATCATCAAAGGAAGAATCAGAAGGAGGGGTGATCAAATGTTGTTCATTGCCAACATATTTCCACCAAGTGGTCATGCCTTTGTGTCATAGGAGAGAATAATTAGTTGCTAAGTGACTAGTATAGAAACATCGATGACATCAAAATTGGATACCCTCACAATCTACCACTTGAGTCCATGGCCTATCTCCCACCATGATAACCACATCACCATGTAGAGGTGTGAAGATGTCAATGTCCACCAAAATACATAAAAAGGTAGAGAGACCTATAACATTCGTAGTCTCATCCACCTTTATAAAATGATCGATAAAGTTTCCAATGGCCTCAAAACAAGAGTTCTCCCAAAAGTGAAGGGGAAGATTGGGGAGTCGAACCCACACATGATGTACAATAAATGGTTTAGTAAGAGGATTAAATAAAATAGTATAGGGTTTGGTTGAGAGAGACTGATTCCCCCAAAACCATAGCTTACTTAGAACTAAATCTGAGTCTCTTAAAGAAGTAAAAAAAAAAGCAACAAAAAACCCCTCAACGCAGGGGAAAAGCTCAATATTACTAGGAACCAAGAGTCTCCATGAGTCCATCACCCAATAATGAAGATTTGGAAGAGAAGGCCAAAATCTAGTGAATCTGCAAACCAACCCACAAAGTTAGTATAAATCCACATTTTCCACCATATTTGAGTTACACACCACCATCGGGGATGTCTTGGCACAAAGGAATAGGTCGATATTTCACCTTTGGAGGTGCAAATTTGGCAACATGAGCAAATCTCATTCTACTAGCAACAATAATCCCTAAGTCAAGTCTCTTGGGGGGGGGGTTCAGTAGACATTGTTCTAACAAAAACTTTCCCCCTAGTAATGTTAGAAATACCTCCCACCAAAGGTGGGGAAGTACCCACCACACCCAACCCAAGAAGCCATGAGACAGGGAGAGTAGAACCAATGATTTGTAAACTAGGGGCAACCACAGACATTCCAACCTCCACCACAGGAATGACATATGTAGCAGATTTTGTGGTAGAGGGAGCCTTTGGTGTAGGAGCAAGGGTTGTTGGAGCCTCACACCCACACACACAAACTTCATTTTTAAAATCCAATTTCATTCAACACACTATTGTTTATGACTATTGTTATTAGTTCTTTATTTGTTGTTTATTTCAACTAAAATTTATATATTTTATTGAACTATGTAATATTTTTTCTTATGTAAAGTTTGTTGTAGCGAGTTTACACTCCACTTTTTCCCTTTGTCCCTTTGTTATTGCTATTGGTGTTAGTTCCACAATTGTTGTTATATTCAACTCTAATCTATATTTTCAATTCCTATAAAACCAAAAATGATTTATGAGACCATCGACCTAAATCGTTAATCTTTTACTATTTAATTTGATGTGAATTACCTTATTTTTCCAAGAGTCTTCTATTTAAACAAGTCGCAATATGTGAATAATTGTCTTAATGTTAAAACAATGCTTGTGAGACAAAAGATAATTTATGGGACTTCTGACCTAAATTGTTAATATTTTACTATTTAATTTAATGTCAACTCCCTTATTTTTCCAAAAGCCTTCTATTTAAACAAGTTGTAATACATGAATAATTGTCCTCATGTTCTGATTACTGGAAAAAATAGGTTTTGAAGGGACCCGGAACCCTTTACAATTCAAGTACCAAAATATTGGAAGGTAAGATCATAGCATCAAAAAAGAGGCACACAACATCGAACTACCCAAAAAAGGGACTACAAAGTTAGCGACAAAAGGAACAAAATACCAGTCCAAAAGATAGCAGAAAACACAAAAAACCAGCATAGAAACCAGCCTAAGCATCCGCATACATAACCCCTACTTTTTCATCCAGAGTCTTCTCCATTTTGGCTTGGATATTGTCCATCCGACCAATGACACTTTTTAGCTCCTCGACGTTCTTCTTCATAATAATTGTTCTCATGTTGAAACCCTTAGAATTTGTTCTTTTAATTGCTTCGAATAAACTAAATCCACAATCTAATAAACTAAATCCAAAATTCATCTTTGATGACATTATAAGATTGCACACTCTAAAATAAATATTTTTACGCTGAAGGCATTTCATATTTGAAATGAACGACCTGAAAAGTAAAATCAATGGCTGAAAGTTGATTATATCATTGCAAGACGATTACAACCAAATAGCTCATCTGATTTTCCATTGTTTGAAAGCACTTGTGTTAGTCAAAGTCGATTAGATATTTTATGCACCTATTTGTAGAAAGGACATATGAATAGTTTTAAATTTAAAGAAATGTGACTTGGGTTGTCAGTTGCAAGATGATAGCTATATAAACAACCACCCAATCCCAGAGTAAGGCACTCATTCCTCTTAAATGCGTCACCCAGGGTGAGCATTTGTACCGAGTTATTCTTTGATCAACATTACCATTCATTGATATTCTTTGAGTTGTATTTTTTTTAAGAGTTCGAGATTAAAAATACCTACATTGGAATCAATTGTAAAATGCAAGTGTCATTTATTAGTATTACTCTGGCAATAAATTTTCTAGAAAATGTGATGGATAATTTTACGTAATCTGTCCCCAATACAAAATTTCTTCCAAAGAGTAAAAATTCCTTGATGTCTAATGGTAGGAAATCAGTATTGAGCTCACGAATCTCTTGAAATAGAGAAAATGCTATCGATTATAATGTTATAGCCATCCTTGAAATTCATATTTTCTAATTCACTTATATATGGAGTTGAATATCTACTTCATAATCATTGGCTCATCATTTGCATTAATGGATTCTTGAAAGAATATACAAAATTTGCAACTGCCCTCAACTTTGCACATGAATCATTGCTTAAAATTTAATATACTATAATAAAAATAAATTAATATATCGATGATAATGCTCTTGTTTGCATTTTCATTTTTTAAACATTTGTATATAGTGAAATTATAATTGAAGATCTTTGCTCAAATTTGATTTACTATCAAATAGCAATGAAAGCTCAAAAACAATAGTTATAACAATATATTCAGTGTTAGTATTAAATATTTGCAAAGGACTATAATGATGTAAATATTCAAGGCTAAATGGATTATAATTATAACACTTCTCAAAGACACACTCAATCTCAATTCAAAAAGGTTGTGATCACCTTGTCAGAGCACAAATGCTTCTATTGGTCACAATCATGCCTCTTGTCCACTATAATCTATAACTCTCATAGATGAGGCTGACCATAGCAATATCATTGATATGGAAAGTTGGAAACATAGGATTTTATGTACCCATGTTTCAAGCAAGGAAAAATTGTCAAATTAAAAAAAAATGTTCAAGTACATGATCAAATAATAATTTGTTATTGTGATTTCATAGAAAATGTTGTGTAGGATTATAATAAAACATAAGACATGACTCTCAATTTCTTATAACTACAACTTATAAGTTAGAGCACAAAACTAATAACAAAAAGAAAAATATTAATCATTGAAAGCATAATAGAAATAATTTGAAATTCAAAGTAAAAAAAACCATATTTTTTTGGCTCTTCAATCAAAACATTATTTTTAGAGGTAACCAAGTCATATTAGTAGATCTATTATATCTTTAGCCCAAATTCTCTGTGATTGATTTTTTTAATTTTACTACCGAAGTTCCTTATTGTTGTGGGACTTAAATTATCCTTAACATTATATAAATTATAAAGTGAAATATTAACTAACTACAACAATTGACACACATGAATCTAATTAATTTACTATACATGATATCAAAAACTTTCAACAACTAAAAAAATATAAATGGTACATACTAAACATTAAAATAAAAATAATAAATAAACCTACATCTCTAAATCTATAAAATCCATCACTTTAAATCAAAAATTTTATCACATCGAGAGGTGTAAGCTTACAATGGCAGTAGACCCTATAGGAGGTCAGCGAATGTAACGGTGTAAGAAAAAAGAAATGTTTTGCATTCCATTCTAGGTGTAAGAAAAAAGAAATGTTTTGCATTCCATTCTAGTTTTTCTAGAAATGCTCAAGCACATAATTGCATACGATAGATTTAATTTAATTAAATTGTACTAATCACATTCATGTGCATGGTATTGAATGGATAGATTTAATTTAATTAAATAACAATAAAATCACATTCTCGTGCATGCTAATCATTTCAGGCAATGCTAATCGTTTTACATTAATTCTTTCATTAAAAATTGAAGCGGTAGAATGCCATTCATCTTCTTCTCTCATATCTGAGACAAAGACACCATTAGATTGATGTTTTATACTTTATTTTTTGATGAAGCGTTATATTTCAGCTTGATTCGAATTGAGGCCTCAAATATGTGATATTTTTTTTAAACATTTCTTCCACTCACAAGGAGGTTGACAGTTTATGTTTTAGATGAAACTCGTATTAATAATGTCAAGGTATTTGAATTTTGTTTTATGTTTTTCATACATGATTTTGACTATCAATTTCTTTCTATACACTTTCTTTCTTGCAGGTGTTCTATGTGGAATTTTAAGCTTGAGATTTAGATGTGTTTCTATGTGCATGTTGGAGATCAAAATAATGTTTTGTAGGGGCTACTTCTATCATTTAACGATTGATCCCTTGTAGATAGTAAGGCAGGGCCCTGCGGGGCAGAGGGAGGCCCTTTATTCCATTCCCAAAACTGTGAATGGGAAAAGGTTGTGATCGTACCCAACTCAACAGCTAAAGGGCTTCAACTTGCTTTTCTGAATGTTGTTGAATCAATTATCCCCGAAGTCTTATCAGTGATATTTCTTAAGATAAGAGAACCGAGACAATGGTGCAGTGGGGCTTGGGCTTAAGCAAGTCACTCTGATCCAAATCATGGGTACATGGGCATAGGGGTGTGTTTAAATAAGATGGACTTTGAAATGTGTATTGGGACATATAAATTACCCACTGACACCAAACTTTAATTCAAAGAAAACATTGATTAGTCTACATTTCTAACTTTATTTGTCAAATTTTGCTTTGCATATTTTTGTGTTTAACATTTTACAAAAACTCTGTCCAATGTGTTTTAATGCATGTCAAGCAAACAAAATTCTATTTTTACTTTTATTCTTTTTCCAAACATAATACCAAGTATGCTATAAATTTTGTAGAAATCCTCTCAAGACATAACACCAAGCTTTGCAGGGTGTAACTTTGCAGGTCCCTTAAATTGCAGGTTGTAGAACTCAATAACTAGAATTGGGTGAACAAAAATCTCAGCCTTTTCTGGGGAGAAGAAAGAACATAATGACATTTATATTCCGCTTCAAATCTACCATTGATGAAATGAAGAATGCATTATTTAGAGCTTAAACAAAAATTAAGAGATTGAAAAAAAGAAATATAGAGCTAGAGGAGCTCATTAAAGCTAAAAATCTAGATGGAGATTATAATGTAGGCCTGTAATATGCCAAAAGAAAGTCAATTACATTAATTTTAGAGGTTTTATTGTCTTTTGAAATAATATTAAATTTTAATGTTGATTTTTCAAAAGTTATAATAGAAATATGATGTATGTTATTTTTTAAAAGATTCTTTTAAAATTAGATGATTAGAAAAATCAGCAAATCAATTAAAATTAGACATTTACAAAATTTAAAAAGTGGAAATAAAAAATCTAAATGGTTTAAATAAGATAAATAAAGAGAATGAGAATTAGTATTTGAAAGAATCATATACTAAGAATGTTTATTAGAAAGTATTTTATTAGAAACATTTGTTGTGAAATTAGAAAATACGTTTATTAGAAACTAATTTTAATTTTAAAAACAAACAAATCTTCACAAAAAAGAAATAAAATATAATGAAAAGGAAAGTAGCCTAAGATAGAACTTTAATTTGTTAATAACTTATAATAAAAATATTTATTTCAAATTAGAATGTGTGGTCATTAGAAACTAATTAACATTAAATATGTGATCAAGTAAATAAATCAACAAATAGTATTAAATACATAATAAAAGTATTTACTCACACTAAATTAAAAAAAAATTTAGAAAGAAGAGAAGTTGATTTTTGTAAAATTTATGGTAGAAACATTCACAATTGAAAAATAAGTCAAGATTTTAGAAGAAAAATATAATAAATAAAGAAACTTTAATTTTTAAAGATTATAATAGAAACATGTCTTTAATCATAATTATTAAAAATGTAATATGTTTTTAATTATTTGTTAGTTTTATATATATAAACAAAAAACATTTTATATTTTTTATAGTTTATAATATCAATTTAGAAGAAATTGACCAAGGAGTTAGTGGATTCTAATTTAAATAAAAAAATGTGTACATAAAATGGTATAAATGTTGACCATCAAAAAGTGTATAAGGAACTCATTCCTAATGTCAATTTTCCCTTGTTAAAAAATAATTAAATACCGATCATCTAGAAATATTTAGACATGTTAGAAAGATAGAGTTCAATTATATTATCCCAAGAAATGAACACTAATCCAAACTTTAAGCCTAAGCCTAAATATTATGTAGATGCTAACACTCAATTTAGACATACTCCAAACCCTAGCCCTAACCATTTTATAAACCCTAATTATAGCCATAATGTCAATCCTAGCCCAATCCCTAACCATGATGTAACTTGTTACCTCGATCCTAAACCCCAATCCTTATCCTAATCCTCACCCTAGTCGTACCCCAAAACCTATCCCTTACCATTATATAAACCTTAATTATAACCTTAATCTTGATCCTAACCCTAAAAAATCTGATGCAGGAGCATCCTAGGTGTAAGGAATCTTGCATCGCCCAAAAATATTTCTGGTTTTCTTTTCAATAAGAGCTATCTTGTGTAGAGCTGCTATTTATGGAAACTTGCTATTTTTAGTAAGTTTGTCATATGATCTCAGAATGTTCTGATTTCATGGGTGGAGGTTCATTTTGGTCGTATCAGCCTGATAGTAAAGTTTCATTGCCGGATCAAGTCTAGTTTTGAAGATATTGAAAATTTTTGATTTTGGAAATAGGGTACAGAAACTTTGAACTCAGTTTTGAAGGCTTTGGAGGCCCCGAATGAGGTTGAAACTTCGGCCAAATGAAACTTGCTTGATTCGAGAGTTGTAGAGCACTTCACACCCTTTTCGAAATGGGGTCATAATAGTCAATTGGGTTAATGGGTGATGACTTATGGTCTCCGGAAGTTGGGCCACCTGAAATAGCGAAAAATAAATCTCCTTCAAAAATTTTGTTTGGGTTTCAAAAGTTATTTTGAGCCAACTTTGATGTAATAAAATGAAAAATAAATAATTCTAAGTTTGGTCGGCCTTATTGGCTAAAATTCTAGAACCTTCCCAAGCGGTGGAAAATTACCTATATAAGGAAGGCTGTAGTGTTGTCTTAGGCAGTTCAGGACAGTTCTGGGTAGTAAATCTGGGTATTGATTTGAAGCTTTGTCCTACAAAATATTGTAAGAAAATGCCCATGTGGCTTTGCATATTGTAATTCTTAAAGTTTGCAATTCCACATTTGTAGAGATAATAAGAAGCCCATTTTTTTGTTCTTGCATATTGTCGTTGTTTCTCTGTTTATGTTATGTGTTTGTGGTATTAAGAGGAGCACCCTTCATCAAGTGGTATCTGTTGCCCAAAATTTCCTATTTTATTCCATTTTGGTCAAGTTGAATTTTATTTCCTAGTCTGCATTTTTACCCTGCCAAGCACCTCTGAAAATTTCATGGTTTTCTGCCTTGTTTTCTGGTCTCTGCAACTATCCAAAACTCTCTGGTCTGCAAGTTTAAATTTGAAAATGCAGCCGTTGTAGCCAAAAAGCCCTAAAAACCCTTTGGCCTGTTATAATTCTTCATTACCTTTTTTGGCCACTAGAGATCTCTATTTTCCATGTGCGCTTTACACTCTCAGCCTGGTCGCAAAGTCTCTTAGACCCCGCAGAATATTCCTCTATTTTCCCCGATTCCGTGACTACCTGTGTTCATAGGATCTCCCAGTCAGAAGGCATATTTCTCTTTTATTTTGTGACCTAGCGGTGGTTTTTCTAGTCGAGTAATCGCCCAATGAAATCCAGGGGCACCAATCCTTTCAGCGACTAAGCGACTGCATTCGTGTAATCTCTTATTTCTGGCGGTTTAGCCCTTAACACTTAGCGATCTGGCAAGTGGTTAATGTTTGGCATCGTGGTTTTAGTCTTCGAAGAAGATAAATATCGATTAGATCTAATGGTTACCGTTATTCTGTATATCAAAGATGCAAGTGTTTTAAGATCGTGGCATAGCGATGGCCGTTGATCTTCTTTTCAGTATAGCGCTGCAGGTTGTCAGTGGGTCCACTGCCACGTGGTATGAGGTGTTTGGCCCTGATTGGCAAGTGGGCTCGTGATGTGGAGCTATGTCAGAGTTGGGCCTAGTGTGTTGTCTTAACCTTTGATCTAATGACTATCGTATGATCACATGGAATATTCTTGGCCCATGTGATCATATGCCAACCATTGATTCTACTTTATTACCAAGGCTCTGTCAGGTGGGTTCTTTCCTAGTGACGTGCTCATATTTGATTGGCTGTCGAGGTGATGATAGGATCTCCAATGGGTCCAAGTATTTTAAGTGAGGTGGCAGTAATAAAAGATCTACGGCTGGCGCATGATCTGAAAGAATCTTCGGGGGCTATGAGATCATACGCCCACCGTCCGATGTGAATCAAGTTCTGAGTGGGTCTGATGTTAGTGGTTTCCGAGGTGTCTGCTGATGAAGCGGTCGAGAGTGAATGAAAGAATGATAGGTGGCAGTATGGGCCCAGAATTAGTAAGGTATTCCGTGAATCAGTGACTAAGGCTTGTCTTTTGTTCGCCAGACTTAATCGGGGTTAGTTAAAAGACTCAGAGGTTCAACGACTGTAGTGTTCGCATAGTCACTTGACCAGACCAGGGTAGGGAGAAGTATTTTGTGACTTGGGAAAGTGCTTTCAGTCATGCATTCGCTGAGTGACTAAAGGAAGGAAAGGTCAGGTGGGTCCAAACTGTCACAAGTGTCGACATGCTCGTTTCCCATTGGCTAAAGAATTGATGACGAGGCCGAGGACTTTTCAAGAGTTTGCTGACTGTTATAAAGATCATTGAAGACCGCCCGATCTGCTAGGAAAGGGTGATATCGACGGATGTGTTTTAAACCCAAACCTATTAGCCGTTGTTATTCAAATTTAAATATTTATGAGAAGGTTTTTTGCCAGCATTTGATTTAGCAAGCTGCGAGCGGTGGGGTAGCTCAAAATTTATGTTTTTAGGATGATTACAGTTGAGAGGATGATGAAGAAAGTTTGGGCAGTCGTCGAGGGTCATTTCTTGCTTCCTGGGGTACCATGACATCAAGTTTGTGCTAGAGGTAGATGGATCAAGGTGGCTTGTCTGCAGGCAGATTCAGTACAGGCGTGGGCACGCAAAGATAGTTTTTAATCTGATTGTCCAGATATTCTCAGAGAAATATTGACACATTTATGATCAGACATGATAGAATTAGGGTTTTATCATAAAAATATGTAACCCTAATTAGGTTTTGCTCCTACCTGCGTGCAAAAGGAGATGTATATATTAATTTTTGGAGCTTTTAGAGCAAAGAGTTCACATTTTGTAAAGAAGAAAGTTCTCTTTCTTAAAAAGTTCTCTGTGGCATTTTTTCTTCCCTCTGGTTTTCTACATTCTATAATCTCCCATTGATAATTTAGATATTGCAGAGGTATTTTGTGACATCCTTTCTGTCCCTATGCTTCCTTGTCTGAATTCTCTCTTATTGAATTGAAGTATATGTAAGTTTTCAGTGATATCTTAGGGTTCTTGATCCCTCTTTCTTTCTGCAATTCATGTGTATTCATGTGGATGATCTTATTTGAATGCTCTTGTGGGTATACTTCAACCCCTTGACAGTCTGTCTCATTCCTATACCCAATTGTAGAGGTGAATGTTTGTTTGCAGGTTATAGATTGTGTCTAAATTCTTAGGAATGCTATTGTTGTGAAATTCTCTCTTTCCCTGAATAGCCTCTTTCTATTGTGGACCATTCTATGAAATATTAATGCAAGCCTATTCAGAGAGTTGTGATCTCCTAGACCTAAGTTCATGCATTGATTTCATCCTCTATACTGTGATTCAAACCATCATTTCGGTGTATCACCTAGTAGGATAGTTTGCTTTTTCAGTCATTTCCCTTTCAACATTCCTTCTATCCCTTTCCCTCAAGAGTTTACTTTTCATGTCAAGAAGTAAATTAAGGTGATTATCCAAGAGGAACCAGCCTAGAACCTGGAGGTCTCATCTCAGTTAGCATAGGTCCCACAACCTGGAGATGATTCCCATGTTATACTAGGTTATCAAGACCAAGAGAGATTGAAACAAGGGTGCAAACTTAGTGTATAACAGTATCAGAGTGAGAGTTCCTGAGTGTGTAAATAGATCGCTGATTGTGAGGTAGTTTGCACAAGTACCGTGGGTTAGGGTTTTTGTGTAAACATATCACCGACTGTGAGGTAGTTTGCACCAGGATCGTGGTTAGGGTTTCAATGAGCAGTGCGAAAATGCCTCCATGAAGGGAACGTGGTGAAAGAGCTGGTGTTGTAACACCTGAGGTTAGGGAACTGTAGAGACAAGTGCAAGCATTGCAAGAAGAGATTCGCAGAGGAATGAATCTTAATGTCAGAGACGAAAGTGAGGATGAAGCCGAAGAAGGAAATTTTGAACAAGGAGAAGTCAAAGTTTTGAATCAAGAAGAAGAAAGACTTTTCCGAGCCATCTCAAAGATCGGGAAGAGACCTAAGATTGAGGTTCTGACATTTTCTAGAAATCTTAACCCAGAGGAATTGATCGACTGGATCAATGAATGTGAAGAATATTTTGAGTATGAAGATATCGAGGATCCTGATAGGGTCAAGTTTGCGAAGGCTAGACTGAAGGGTCATGCGAAGATCTGATGGCAAGAGATTTAGTTAGAGCGAAATCGAAGAGGAAAGCATAAAATCACAAGATGGGAGTGGATGGTGGATAAATTGAAGCGACAGTTCATCCCTATTGATTATGAGCTTGACCTACTGAAGAAAATGCAAAGTTTGAAGCAAGCAAGAAGATCTGATCAGGAGTATACAGAGGAGTTCTATCGAATCCTCATCAGAACAGGCCATGCAAAAGCTGATAAGGAGAAAATTGCCCATTACCTTAATGGGTTGAGGCCAAGCATTTAGGAGGAGCTAAATCTGGTTTAAATGAACAACATTGAAGAGGCATACCAGTTTGCCCTAAAAGTAGAGGAAAAGTTGAACAAGAAGTTTGAGAGCAGACAAAGAGAAAGAGGTCATGATGGAAGATCTAGTGGACAATCATATGGAAATCGAAATGAAGATCTGAAAAAGCAGGATGAGGCCAGTAATAGTCAGAATCAGAGAGGAGATCATTTCAATCGTTTCCATGATCAGAATAATAGAGATCAGAGAGGAAGAGGAAGAGGACAAGGATCTGGAAGAGGAGGCTGTATGGTTTCACAATAGATGAAGATAATCACGCCATTGTCTCTCCTTCAAAGATAGTATATCTATTCTAAAGATTACCTATTCCATCATGAAATACACTTGAATTGTCAACCCAGGGACGTAGGACTTCAAATGGGCCAACATAATTTGTGCACTAAGTTCCTTTAGAAGTCATAACATCTATGTTGTAGGAAAGTAAAATGCATTGGAAGAATCTATGCTACTGCTACAAAATAGTAAACACACCTTGGCTAACAACAGATAATTGCAGGAAGCTTAAAAAATGAACCTAAACTAATTAACAACTCAGAACATCCACTATGATCATTTTCTGCAAGTGCTGCAGGAACTTCACAGTAATAATGTTGTAGGACTAATACAGTAAATCTATCTGAAAATAGGAAACTGCAAGAAATGAATCTATTCTACCTAAATCTATTCCACCTCCCAAGTGGGCCCCCTTGGTCAGTTTCAATTAACTATGAACACAACAAGTGCTTCAAAATATTTATTCCATTAAAATCCTTCTTTGATTACATAAAAACTGAATAATTCGTGAAGAACAAAAAGAGTAACTTCTGAATCTAAATCAACATTATCTATTTTCTCATTAGCTTACTAAGACAATCCAAATCCATTATATAGAGGATTGGATGCTTATTAAAAACATACATAAAAATTCTTGAACAAACATTGCCAAAAAAGAAGGCGGAAGATCAACCATGACATAGTACATTTACTGCCAAGCAACATAATAACAACTTGCAAGAAATATAGCAAGTTGTATCCCCTATATTCTCTAGAACTCCTTTGCAGGTGCGGCTTATTCAACGGAACTAAACTGCGCTTTCTTTGCCATGACCGGTCTTCATTATCTTCCTCCTTAAATGCAGTAATCACCACTCTTTGCGTCGCTCCTCATTCTCTTGAAAAGCTAGCAACATCTGGAACACACATGCAAGATAACATTCCTACTTTTACTTAGATATTAGAACATAGCTTAAAATAGTTATATGAAATACTGCATTCTATGTATAATATTAAGCAAAATATGTCATACACACTACCCATAGGTTTAGTAGGTTCTAGTTGTCTCTGGCATAAGTTCACAAGATATTTACAACAAGTGTTCATGAATGTTTTGTTAAAGCACAAAGAGTGTGTCCAAATTATAAAAACTTATATCAAAATTAAGACATTAATATGCCTCATCATCTGCCCCCCACTATTCAAATGCTTGTCCTCAAGCATTATACTTCTTTGCCATAGCTCTGAAGTCTCTAGCTGTGGTTCTCCCCTTTTTCCCACTTCTGAAGGTGTAGAAGAATCCTCTGTTGCGCTCCTAGTGATCACCTCTGTGCTCCTCAACCAGGAGGTCTAGTTTAGTAGCATTATTATCATAAAGAGGCCAAAGAAGTGTAGGAGGCTGAAAGGATAAGGGCATCCATAGTTCCTTTGTGATCTGTCATCTCAGTTGTATGTATTTGGTCACCCTATGAACAAATGCCTCATAATTGATAGGGCTATGTGGTTCTACCTTTTTGAAGGCATGTGGCAGTCAGTTCCACCTATTCCTAATCCCTGAAAAAGCTCTTTGCTGTGTAAAATTTGGGAGTGTTCTTGTATAAATGATAGTCCTTTTAAGTCATGTCAAACTCAGGAAATCTTTCCCAAAATCATAATGAAAAGGTACGACAGATACAATAAAGATTTAAAAATTAAAACAGACCGTAGCCAAAGTACAACATATAACGTGGACATGACTAGGGTGATGTGGAGATGACACTTGGAAATAAATACACTTTCCCTGCCCCCCACGAAATTTTGACAAGTGTCCGCACTTAAAAAATTTTGCACAGGAATGAAAAATTGGTTTTAGGCTTATACGATACATTTAATGCAGTATTATATATAATTATTGAAACCTATGCACTAAAAATGAGGAGAAAGTAAAAATGTGTACCTGAAAGTTTTAGATCGCGCATCCGTATGCAAGTTGATGAGTTGGTGAAGTCTGGTGATCGCATAAAAGGTGCTGACGACATGTTTTATTGAAAGCATTAAAAACAAAATTTGTGGGTGACGTGGAGGGTGAGTGGATGGTAGACAAAGAAATGAGATGAATTGATAAGAAGAAAATGAAAAGTGAGTGAAAGAATGGACCTCATATGGAATGAGGTTTTATTATGTGTTGCTCATCGAAGGTTTGTTATGGGATGGCTGCAGGAAGAAGGCTTGCACCCTCCGCTGCAAGAATTGTGTTCATAGGAGTTGGTAAATTTCTTGGTTGGAACTGCTGCAGGAACTCATCCTTGGTCTATGGTTTATGATAGAGGTGCAATCGGTGGCCATTTACAAGCAGTTTGAATTGGACTAGATCAATGGTTGTCAGCTGTACTGCTCCATTGTCGAATACATACTAAATTTTGTAAGGCCCTAGCCACCGAGTCTGCAATTTTCTTGGTATCTCCTTGTTTCGAGAATCATATAAAAGAGCCCAATCTCCCACTTGGAAGTGTTTAGTCTTGATATGTGCATCATGCCATTTCTTCCATTGTTTCTTAATGATCTTAGTTCTTTCCAAAGTTGTCTTTCTCATTTCATCCAGTGAGTTCAAGTGGAGAAGTCTCTCTTCTTGTGCTACAGGAAGACTGATGTTCAATTCCAGAGCAACGCGTAATGTTTTATGTTCAAATTCAATGGGCAACATTGTTGCTTTTCCATACACAAGTTCAAATGGGGTGAATCCAGTTGTTGTCTTATTCAATTCTTTGTAATCTACACAAATCTGCCATTTCCCTCCCTTTTTAGGTACTATAACCAGGGGTGAGACCCATCGACTATCAGATATAAGGTATATGAAACCAGCATCAAGCAATTTTTGTAGTTGAGTTTTAACTATTTCCCTGAGTGCTGGATTAATCTACCTCTGGGGTTGATGGAGCGGTAGGCACCCTTCATTGATATATATTCTATGAGTGCATAATGTGGGGCTTAACCCTTTCATATCTCCATAGTCCCATGCAAATGCCTTTTCATATTTTTGAAGAAGTTATGTTAACTGTTTCAGCTTTTTGGGAGGCAGTTTGTTATTGACATGGAGATTATGACCTTTTGACAACTCAAGAGTAGTTGTGAGATTAACCATAGCAGCTTCAAAGGTGGGACTTGTATCTAGTTCACATGGTAAAAGCTGATGGATAATGTTTGGCTCCTTAGGCAGAAAATAATTCTCAGTATATTCCTCATATGTAGTTAGTTCCAACACAGAGCTGTCAGATATATCATTTTCTATTACACAAGTATTATTAAGAATACTCTGAATTACTAAATCCTCCTCCTACAACTTTAAAAAAGACTGTCTATGTAACATCATAAGTTGTACTACAGAGTTTAATTCTTCCTCTCCATCTCCTAAATCTAGCCATACAGGTGTGCTTAAATCTAGTTGGGGTTGTGCTGGAGGATATAGGACAAATTTCTTTGTTGCCTGTCCATCCGATATGGTCATGTTTCTTGACCTACAACTTATATTTGCATCAGCTGTAGCTAACCATGGTCGTCCTAAAATGACAGGGTAACTAGCTAAGTTGACTTTTGGGGATAGAATCATAAAATTTGCAGGGTACCTTAGAGAATCTAAGGCTACTACTATGTCCTCTATCATTCCATCAGGAGAGATAGTAGAACTATCGGCAAGTTGCAGAATTGTTGGGGTAGCCTGTAATCCTTCTATGTTTAGCTTTTTCATACTATCCTTGGTCATTACATTTATAGCAGGACCAAGATCAATCAAGACATTTTTGACTAATTGACCATTTATAATCACATTCACAACTAGACTTCCTGGATCAAAATATTTAGGAATAACCAATTTCCCTAACATGATGTCAGCCAATTGTCCTATAACATGGACTGTGGTTGAGTCCTTTTTCTTCCTCCCGGGCTTTTTAAGACAGGCTTCTGTGATAGATTTGCCATAAACAAGAACATCTTTTATAGCTTGGAACAAAGGAATCTGGACATGCTTGTTCTTCAGCTGGTCAATGATGTCAAAGGATTGCTCCTCTGTTTGTGCAGGTTTACTTTGTATAAGCTTTTGTGGAAAAGGAGGCTCAACTGCGATTTGAGTTTGAACTGAATTAGTTACATTGGCTGGGTCAACCACTTGCGGCAAAGAATTTGCTGGTTCTGATGCTGCAAGAGGATCTGGTATTTTAGTTATAAGAGGTGGTTCAGGTGTTGGTAAGGCTGTACCAGATCTCAAATGTATATCTGCAACATTTAGAGCATAAGCAGGATACTGCTGAGCATTAGCAACATACATTGGTTGTTGTGGTTGCTAGTTATTTGGATTTGGTTGAGGTTGTGCAGGCAACTGAGTCTATTCTTAAGGTCCAAAAATTGCAGGTGGTGGCATTAGTGCAGGTGTATTTGCTGGAGGTGGTAAAGGTGGGTATCCGGTATTGTTAGACCATTGCTGAGGTCCTCTCCATTGGTTTGTAGACTACCAATTCCCTTGGGGTTGTTGCCATTGGTTTGGGAACTGTGGCCATTGGAGCTATTATGGAGGATACCATTGACTTTGTGGATTATTTTGCCAAGCATTATTCCAATTAGGTTGATTATATTGTGGAGGACCTTGGACACTACGGTTTTGCCATTGATTACTATATGGATTTGAATTTTGTAAAGGGTCTTGAGGCATACCTTAACATGGGGCCCATGGTCGATGTTGAGCAACGAAGAATACTTGCTCGTCTTCCCCTTCTATCTTTAGGTACTTAGTTGGAAGATGCTGGTTTTCCACATTAGTGACCAATTTGCAATGACAATCTTTCTTCTATTTCTGGCAGTGTGGACAATACTCAGCTAACTGCTCCTCAGCTTCTGCATGTTTCTTCTTAGCAGCCATTGTATCCAAATGTGTGGTGACATCATTGATGATGTCTTTCTTGAAATCAAACAACAAATTTGAAATTTCCATCTTTGAAATACCAGAGCCACTTCCTTTGGCTATTGTTGAGCGAAATCCCCTTTCTTTCTTTACTACTGACCTAGAGTAGTTCTGACAAATCTTCTTAAGGTCATCCCATGAAGATTGGGATATATCTCCTCCTGCCATCAAATCCAATGCTTCAAGACAGTTCTCATTTACTCCTCTAAGGAAAATCAGCTTTTAGGACTCCTCCTGCAGGGTGTGTTGTGGGTTCTTTTGTAAGTTGAACAGGAATCGAGATATATAATCTTCTAATGTTTCATCTTCTCATTGTGACATTCTAAAAATGTCATCACCTTTTGAATCATTTCCCCTGCAATATTCCTTATACTTGTTAAGAAACAAGCGTCTCATATCATCCCAATTTGCTACTGCATTTGCCCCCAAGCCCATAAACCATTTTAAAGCTGACTCTTTTAATGTGGCTGGAAATAATTTTAGCTTGTGATTGTCATTATTATAATCAAAGCTCTAGCACAGGATATCAAATTCAAATAGGAAAGAATCAGGATCCTCTGTGACGAGACCATAAAACTTTGGTAATGCTGATGCAGGTATATTTTTGACATTGGGATTATTGACGAGACTTGGTATTGGAAATGGAAATGTTGGAGCTGCCATAGATGGAGGTATGGGATATTGAAATTGTGGTTGGAAATTGGTAATTTTTGGGGAATTCTAAACAGCAGGCAGTCCTGGAGTTGGATTAGTATGGAAGCTGGCCAATATTTCCTCAAATGGATGGAGGTCAAATGTTTTTTGGATGTCTTCTTCTACCGAAGATGATGATGCAGTAAACTCTGGGCTTGCGTCAAGAAATGGCAGTTCAAGTTCTTCGAATTCTTCTTTTGGTTTCACAAGCTCCTTAGGAAGGAATCTACCATGGACATCTCTCCTTCTTCGATGCATGCAAGAAATTGGTGACTTGTTAATCAAGCTCACAACTTTGTAGTTCCTAGCTAACAAACTAATCTGAAAATAAATGACTCATGAAGGTTCCTAGCTTGACACCATCCCCGACAAGGACGTAAAAAATGTACGGTTTCACAATAGATGAAGATAATCACGCCATTGTCTCTCCTTCAAAGATAGTATATCTATTCTAAAGATTACCTATTCCATCATGAAATACACTTGAATTGTCAACCCAGGGACGTAGGACTTCAAATGGGCCAGCACAATTTGTGCACTAAGTTCCTTTAGGAGTCATAACACCTATGCTGTAGGAAAGTAAAATGCATTGGAAGAATCTATGCTATTGCTACAAAATAGTAAACACACCTTGGCTAACAATAGATAATTGCAAGAAGCTTAAAAAATGAACCTAAACTAATTAACAACTCAGAACATCCACTATGATCATTTTCTGCAAGTGCTGTAGGAACTTCATAGTAATAATGCTGCAGGACTAATACAGTAAATCTATCTGAAAATAGGAAACTGCAAGAAATGAATCTATTCTACCTAAATCTATTCCACCTCCCAAGTGGGCCCCCTTGGTCGGTTTCAATTAACTATGAACACAACAAGTGCTTCAAAATATTTCTTCCATTAAAATCCTTCTTTGATTACATAGAAACTGAATAATTCATGAAGAACATAAAGAGTAACTTCTGAATCTAAATCAACATTATCTATTTTCTCATTAGCTTACTAAGACAATCCAAATTCATTATATAGAGGATTGGAGGCTTATTAAAAACATACATAAAAAGTCTTGAACAAACATTGCCAAAAAAGAAGGCGGAAGATCAACCATGACATAGTACATTTACTGCCAAGCAACATAATAACAACTTGCAAGAAATATAGCAAGTTGTATCCCCTATATTCTCTAGAACTCCTTTGCAGGTGCGGCTTATTCAACGGAACTGAATTGCGCTTTCTTTTCCATGACCAGTCTTCATTATCTTCCTCCTTAAATGCAGTAATCACCACTCTTTGCATCGCTCCTCATTCTCCTAAAAATTTAGCAACATCCGGAACACACATGCAAGATAACATTCCTACTTTTACTCAGATATTAGAACATAGCTTAAAACAGTTATATGAAATACTGCATTCTATGTATAATATTAAGCAAAATATGTCATACACGCTACCCATAGGTTTAGTAGGTTCTAGCTGTCTCTGGCAAAAGTTCACAAGATATTTACAACAAGTGTTTAGAAATCTTTTGTCAAAGCACAAAGATTGTGTCCAAATTATAAAAACTTATATCAAAATTAAGACATTAATATGCCTCATCAGAGGCTTCTGTGGAACATGTTTTCACTGTGGAGAAGAAGGTCATAGGGCATTTGAATGTCCTCAATGCCAAGGAAGGACGGATAAGAGGAACGAAAGGTAGGCCAAAGTTGCACATGTAGATGAAGATGCCAGATCATCACATTTTGAAGATGCTGAAAGAGGAGAAACGTTGATCAACAAAAGAGTCCTGTTGAGTTGTGAGAATGAACCTGAGCAAAGGAGGAGCCTGTTTCGCACCAGGTGCAAGTGTGAGGGTAAGTGTTGTGATGTGATTATTGATAGTGGCAGTATTGATAATATGGTGTCAGAAGAGATGGTGACAAAATTGAAGCTTAAGAGGTAGAAACATCCACATCCATATCGGGTTGCCTGGGTGCAGGATGACCACAAGGTCATGGTCAGTGAACAGTGCCTAGTGAAGTTCAAGATCGACGGGTACCATGATGAGGTACTATGTGATATCATATCTATGGATGCATGTCATATGTTGTTGGGCAGACCTTGACAGTTTGATAGGTGTGCTGTACATGATGGTTGTGCGAATACCTTTTCCTTGACAAAGGATGGAGTGCGACATAAGCTAAAACCATTGAAGGAAACAAAAGAAAAAGTATGTGGTAATGCGAGAATAACTTTTGTTGATAGAAGAAATTTCTTAGATGGTATGCAGCATGAGCATATGCATTTTACCTTAATTCCAAAGGCTAGGAAAGAGGAAGTAGAAGATGTACTTGTAGAAGTTATAGAATTATTGAATGAGTTTCAAGATATTGTATCCGATAATGTGCCTGATGAATTACCACTAGTAAGAAAGATCAGTCATCAGATGGACTTGATTCCAGGAGCCAGTTTGCCAAATAAGGTAGCACACATAATGACACTAGCAGAAAGTGAAGAGTTGAAGATAGATTTGAAGTTTAGTTCATCACATCATCCACAGATTGTATATGGAAGTAGTCCCAGAAATGCATCTGAGTTGAGGAAGATAGATAAAGGAGAAAGAAGTAGTGCTGAAGCTGAGGATTTTGCAAAACATTTGAAGAACATCCATGAGGAGGTGAGGAAGCATATTACCAAGATGAATGCACAGTATAAGGCTAAGGCAGATGAGAAAAGGAGGCATAAGGAATTTCAAGTTGGAGATGAAGTCATGGTTCATTTGTGGAAGGAGCGATTTTCAGTTGGTACATATAACTAAAGAAGTTTGGGCCATGTAAGATACTGATGAAGCATGATTTAGAAAATGCATATGAGGTTGAGTTGCCTATTGAGCTGAATATTTCACTAGCATTTAATGTTTCAGATCTGATAGAGTATCGTGAAGGAGGTGTTGAAGATGAGGTTACAGCAGCACAGTGGAGTATTCCAACAACCTGTCAGATATCAAGGAGATTGAAGACATACTGGATAGTTGTGTTGGCAGAAGCACAAGGAACAAGACATATGAAGAGTATTTGGTCAAATGGAAAGGACGACCTATTGAAAATTCATCATGGTTAACAAAGGAGGTTAACCGTCTTGGTTTTCCTCTACACACCTGAGTCGTGACAGGGTCACTTCTCAAATTACCTTGAGTGTCTAATGCAGGAGCATCCTGGGTGTAAGAGCAATCTTGCATCACCCAAAAATATTTCTGGTTTTCTTTTCAATAAGGGCTATCTTGTGTAGAGCTGCTATTTATGGAAACTTTCTATTTTTAGTAAGTTTGTCATATGATCTCGGAATGTTTTGATTTCATAGGTGGAGGTTCATTTTGGTCATATCAGCCTGCCAGTAAAGTTTCATTGTCGGATCAAGTCCAGTTTTGAAGATATTGAAAATTTACGGTTTTTAAAATAGGGTACATAAACTTTGAATTCGATTTTGAAGGCTTTAGAGGCCCCAAATGAGGTCGAAACTTCTGCCGAATGAAGCTTGCTTGATTTGAATGTTGTAGAGCACTTCACGCCCTTTCCAAAATGGGATCATAATAGTCAATCGAGTTAATGGGTGATGACTTATGGTCTCCAGAAGTTGGGCCACCTAGAATGGCGGAAAATAAATTTCTTTCAAAATTTTTGTTTGGGTTTCAAAAGTTATTTTGAGCCAACTTTGATGTAATAAAATGAAAAATAAATAATTCTAAGTTTGGTCAGCCTTATTGGCTAAAATTCTGGAACCTTCCCAGGCGGTGGAAAATTGCCTATATAAGGAAGGCTGTAGTGTTGTCTTAGGTAGTTTAGGACAGTTCTGGGTAGTAGATCTGGGTATTGATTCGAGGCTTTGTCCTACAAAATATTGTAAGGGAATGCCCATGTGGCTTTGCATATTGTAATTCTGAAAGTTTGTAATTCCACATTTGTGGAGATAATAAGAAGCCCATTTTTTGTTCTTGCATATTATTATTGTTTCTTTGTTTATGTTATGTGTTTGTGGTATTAAGGGGAGCACCCTTCATCAAAATCAACCATAATCCTAACTAAAATAGTAACCCAAAACCAAACCCTAATCCAAACCCTTACCCTAGACCTAAACATTATCCAAGCACTAACACTTTCCATAATTCTAACCATAACCCAAACTCTTAATCCAAGGTATTATCCTAACCATAACCCTCACAACTTGCCATACCCAAAATCTTAGCCCAACCATAATGTAAACCCTAACTATAACCATAATCTCAATCCTAATACTAAACCCTAACCATAATCTTAATTGTAATTGTAACCCTAACCCCAAACCTAATTCCCTTAGCTTACCCACATCCTAGAACCTAGCCCTAACCATTATGGAAACCCTTACTATAACCGTAATCCTAATCCTGATCTTAAATATTAACCATAATCATAACCTTCACCCTAACAATAACTCTAATCCAAGTGCTAATCTTAACCCTAAACATTATATAAACCCTAACACTAACAATAATTATAACTAAAACCCTAAACTCCAACCCTAAGAATGATCTTAAATCTAACCCTAACCATAACCTAAACCCTAATCTTAACACTAACACTAACGCTTACCCTAGAATTATTTCTCTAACATAATAATGATGCTAAATCTAACTATATTACCAACCTAAAACCTAACCCTAACCTTGACCATAATGTAAACTGTAACCTCAACACTCAACCCTAACCCTTACCCTGGCCATACCTAAATCCTAGCTAGAACTATTACCACAATCTCAATCCTAACCCTAAATCCTAACCCTCATAACTAGCCATAGCTCAAACTCTAACAATAACCATAACGTAAACCCTAACCATAACCTTAACACTAATCCTAAGCCTAACTCTAACCCTAACACTAATCCTAATCCTAACAATTTCTCTACCCTAAGAGTGACGTTAAACCTAACTATATCACTAACCCAAACTCTAACCATGATGTAAACTATGATCTTGACCCTAAATCCTAACTCTAATCATAATTGTCGCCCTAGGTATACCCCAAACCCTAGCCCACACCATTATATAAACCCTAATAGTAACCATAATCACCTAAACCCTCACCATGATGTAAATCGTGACTTCAACCCCAAATCCTAACCCTCACGCTAGACATACCTCAAATCCTAGCCCTAACCATTATATAAATCCAATCCTAATCTTAACCGAAACCCTATCCCTAGGCCTAAACTTTATGTACATTCTAACACTCACTATAATTCTAATGAGTACCCTAGTCATTACCCTAATCCCAACTCTAATCTTAACCCTCATAGTTAGCCATAGCCTAAACCCCATCCCTAACCATTATGTAAACCCTCAGTTCTAGAAACATAATATGAACCCTAACCCTAAACCCTAACTATAATCCTAACTGTAATTATGACCCTAATCCAAACCTTAATCCCTACCTTAACCCTAACTTTGATGTAGACCCTAAACATAATTCTACCCATAACAAAAAATTCTAACCCTAACCATAAACCTAACCCTAATATTAAACCTTAATACTAAATCCTAACTGTAACTATAAGCCTAGCATAAGCCTAAACTCTAACCCTAACCATAATCATATTCATTAAATTTTAAACCCTAATTATAAATCCTAAAACCTAATCGTAAATGGTAAACCACAAACCTAATGTTATACCTAACTGTGATATAAATGCTAACCGTAACCCTACTTATATTAATTTATTCCACATATAACACTAAACCTTAATGCTAAACCCCAACCCTAATATTAACCCTAACCATAAGTATAAACCCTAACCCTAACCATAATCATAAACCTAAAACAAATCTTAACCTCAATGCTAATCTTAACCTTATTTCTAACCATGACCCTAACCATAACCCAAACCATAGCCTGACCAAATCTAAATCTTTACCCTTAACCTAATTATAATTCTAATCCCAACCCTAATAGTAATTCCAACCTTTCTCTCATCATTGACCAAAATGCTTTTCCTAACCTAAAACCCATTATAATTATTATACAAACCCTAACCTTAACCCTAACTTTAACCCTAACCATAATTCTACTCTTAACCATGACCATAAACTAACCTCAACACTAAACCCTAGCCCTAATCATAATAATAAATCTAAACCAAACTCTAACCCTAATGCTAACTCTAACCATGATATAATTGTATCCCTAATGGTAGTTCCCTAACCATGATATAAATTGTAATCTTAAATGCTAACCCAAAGATATCTTAGGGTTACTAATCAACGTGTAATACAATTAAGATTAGAAAAAGTAACTATATTATAATACTATTATATTAAATTCTATTTAATAAAAAATGTTATATAATTATTTATTAATTTATTCAATGCGCTACACGGGCTGCGATTGCTACTAACTAATATATACTCTATATTTAAAATATGTCGAAATGTTTCTAGGCGTTTACTTTTTTCATCATTGAAAAAATTAAAATGATGAAAAAATTAAACGCCTCGATACATCTCGACGTGTTTTAAATATTAAAAATTTTTAATGCTTCAATACATCTCAACATATTTTAAATAAAAAGTACATATTAACTAGTTCAATATGTTATTCAACATATATTCAACATAGCCATTGCACACCAAGGTGCAATTGCCAAAACCCATACCTGAACTCACCTCTGCTTGGCACTGGGCAGGCACACGATATGGAACTCAAAGGCTTCAAACGTCAACATTGCTGCTAAATTTATCAGAACCCTTAATTATTCATTTTCATTTTTAAATTCAAAGCAATAAGTACTTTCAGTCGAGTAGACTGATTTCAAGCGTTTAGCAGGGCCAATGACGAGGTCGCGCATTTTCTCAAATGGCCGCAAATGGTAACAATGCCAGTGACTACTCATCTTATCTGATTCAGCTTTGTGAAATTCTCTGTTTATTTTGTAAATGTATACGTTTTATTTGCAGGTTTTTAAGGCAAAGGGCACAATGCTTAGTGAGTTCAAGCCAAGCGTTTTCTACTAGGGTTCGAACCTGCTACCCGCAACCTGCCTTTATAGCAGCGAGAGAAAGACATCTGTATAATGAAAGCAATATATTAAATTTGCCCTTTTTTCCGAGGGCATTTTCGTCTAAAACTCTTGAGGACAACAGTTCTTTTAGCGATGAAGATGAACAGATGAAGACTTTGCCGGCTTCGGAATCCGGGAAAGGGCTTTCCAGGACTGATTCTGTCCGGTTAAGTTTCGTGGCAGATGCAGTTGGGGCATTACAGAAGTGGACGGATGAAGGAAACGATTTGACTATAGGGGACATAAAAAATGTTGTGCAAAATCTTCGCAGATCGAAAAGATATGAGAGTGCTCTACAGGTTTATAAGCTTTTTCCCCTTTCTAGTTCAATGGTTTTCTTTTTGCTTTCTTAGCCTTGTGTTGTAGCCTAGTGCTTGAGACTAAACTTTTAAAGCTAAAACCCTATCTGGTTAACAGTCCTTGCTTGCCCGTGCTGTACCATAGTGCTGGAAGCTAGCCTATTAAGGCTAAGACCTTGTCTGATTAACAGTTCATGCATGCCAGTCTGTATCCTTGTGCTTGAGACTAACCTTTTAAGGCTTAAAACCTGGTTGGTTAAACAGTTGGTGCTTGTGCCCATGGTGTGTGCAACTCTATTTAACTATGAAAAAGAGCACAAAATATCCAAGTCGCCAGCACCTCTTCAAATCCAATTGCACTCTCATCGAGTCTGTAAGGTGGAACTTGCAAGCAATTTTATGACAATCTTCACATAACCCATAACCCGAAATAATCAAATAAGTACTCAGAATCCACATACAAGAGAATAGACAACATACCCATGAAAATGTGCCACAAGATGCATCCTGATAAAACCCTCATGAGAGAAAAATTCAGCCTCCAAAAGCATCCATCATCTGTATATTATTCAGCAAAGCAACATTGTGATACATTTATGAAAGTCTTCGAAGCTCCAGTCATAAACAAGCACTCCATGTGAACGCTCAAGCAACCACACATGACATGCCATACTTCCAACCTCCACAAATGCTAAACCTGACCCACCTTAACAACTACCCTTGTGGTTGCTTTTGTAGAAACAAACTCCCACAAAATCACCAAGTGGTATTACATAAACCATTACTACCAATCCCCTTGGCCCCACATTTAATATTGGGTACTTTATTTAATTTATTTCTCCAATATTAAATAATTACATCAAATAATATTACAATGTTACAGTACAACTCATCAAGTAGCCCTGAAAATATTCCCAAGGAATATCTACATGTTGCACGCCCATCGAAGTACTCCTAGGGGCAATATTTACATAATAAGATAAACTAGCAGTTGCACACTTATTTCTGCCCAACGGTGAGCCAATAGGGTTTTTGGATTTGTCCTTGGTAGAGCTATGATTAGAAAGTTTTGAAGTTTTTTTGTATGGATCAAGAATTGATTCAGAATGCTAGCTGTTTAAATTAGGTTCAGTCGTGTGTCTGATGTACAGTTCCCTCTGGTTTCCGCGTATACAAAGTACAATATATATATCCTACAAAAATTGAGAAATATGCTTCACTTTCCAAATGCATTCTTCATTGAGTCTGAGTTTGTAAACTGGTAAGCCAAGAAGATCGAATCACCATATATCATACCTGAGAAATTAGCATTCAATAAAGGACATCAGGCCAGGTTCAAGATCTGCAGCTCTGAACAGGGATGATGTATGATATCAACCCATATTTGACTTTTCTCTGCAAGAAGTTCTGCATTCCCAAACATATATAATCCCAATCTAGTTCTACTCAGAGCAACAAGAATTCTGTTTGGAATCCTCAAACAACCTATAGATTCTGTACATGAAGATTGTATCAATGCATCTTATCATTGGTGCATGTCCGATGTGCTATTCAACCCGGGCTCTCCTTTTTATAGAAAACATCTGACTTATCTCATTAGCTTGAGATCTATACATGCTTAGAATTGTTATATCTTCTGTAGAATAACAGATTTGTTAATTAGATACAGTGCAAATTCATCCAGAAAATCCACATTGTTAAGAACCGCTTTAACATTTTGTAAGGTTTTAACACATCTGTGATCTATAAGGGCAGGATACAAATCTGAGAGAAGATAAGCAATTGCAGGTCTCATTCTCCTCTGTACTTCAAGTGTTTTGTATTCTATTCCATTTGTCACCAATCGTTCAAAGTTCAAACAATGAAATGTAAAGTTGCCTAACTTTTGCACGATCAAGAATCTTTAGAAGCTGAATTTTGTCAGCTGCTTTGAGAGTCCATGCCTGATTGCTGCCTCCAGGCTGTCATGAATATGAGCAGTAAGAAACCACAGATAGGATGTGGACCATTGCCTACCTTTTGATTCGTTCCATTTTAAAGATGTTTTATACGGCACATACAAAAATCACAAACTAAGGCACTTGCTATCATCTCGAGCTTCTGGAATCCTTAAAAAGAGTGTAGCCATTTCTAATTATGAAATTTAAACATGCAAGACTACTCTCCGAGAGCATTAAAATTCTCTATCTTTAGAAGATAAGCCTATCAATACTTGTAGAAATAGGACATGATAGTTTCTAAAGGTTGATTGATATATTCCATAGTGCAGTTTGACTCATGATTTGTGCTGCTATATCTTGGATTTCCCTAATCCAGATTGCTTTAATGATGTAGGATATTCAAGAATATTTTTCAAATTATATGCTAACATTTCTGACAATCCAGATTGCAGAGAATCAGGCAATAGTTGCTACATTAATGATATTTTGTTCAGTCCTGTTTCAGGCATTAAAATCCTAATTTGTGATGTCCTGTTTCAGATTTCAATTAATAAATCCCTGATCCATGGCAAGATTAGTGAAGCCTATTTGTACTCTGCTTTATATGCAACAGACCATTTGAATAAAAATGAATTTTGTTTCCATCTATCTGCTTTGTTCAAAAACTATGATTCGAGGTTATGGTTCCTACCCCAGCAAAGTTACCAGAACTTTCTTTGCTCAAATCTAATGGACAAATCTGTTAAGGCTAATATTATACATAAAGACTAAGTCCAATTGCCAAGGTTATCAGAAACTAAACATGATAGTAGCATTTAATCATACATATAAAAAAATAGGTGATGAAAACTAAGTAATGAAGACTGTGGACTTACCATGGTTATCAGAAACTAAACATCATAATAACATCAACGCTATCAGATTTCCACAATCCATATCAATACATTTTCTTTTTCTGGGTTCTATTGTGTAACAATTTTTTAGCATCAACATTTCAGATCGCACTACATGATCCATCATCAAGATGCAATCTACAATTTTCTTTTCCTTTTCTCTCTTGCATCCTGATGATGGATCATGTAGTATGATCTGAAACATTGATGCTAAAAAAATGTTACACAATCGAACCCAGAAAAAGAAAATACATTATAAAAACATTTAATCATACATATGAAAAAGTAATCATCATACAGAAAAGGGGCTTCGTAAATGAATTCCTTAGGGAGCAAACAGAGAGACAGTACATATAATCATACATATCAAAAAGTAATCATCATACAGAAAAGGGGCTTCATAAATTCATCCCAGAGGGAGAGAGACGCACAGTATTTGTATTTTTGACCTATTTAGACTGTGTTGAGACTATTTCTTTAGACATATTATCCTCCACAAATGATGACAAAGCCACCCAAAATGCTCAGTTTTGGTCGTCCCAAAACCCTGATGCATCTCACAAATAACATGCAAAGGAGCAGTAAATCAACTTGTTCACTGTCTTCAGAGTTGTAACCATGAAATAAGACAATTGAAGATCTCCTAAAACAGAAGGAAAACTAAAAGAATTCCATGAGAGGCTAGATTGAGCAATTTAACAATAGCAAGAACCCCACCAAATAAGAACTAAAGAGGAAGGGACAACATTCATGACAAAATACAAACGGAGACTATGACCTCCCTGTTTTCCTTCACACCCAAAATTCCTCCTGGTCCAAAAATAGGTCTTATCTTCAATTTATGTGGATTAATGATACCTCAAATCCTCTTCAATGGTGGTCTCAATTTCAGATTTTTAACTATTTTTATTTCTATTTGGGTATTCTGCAAATTTCAAAGGTCTCTTCCCTTCATTTTACCTTTGATTCATTTGAAAATGCTAAGTGAATAATAGAACATACATATACAATGTGAGGTGAGGTTTTTTTAATGTAAGACCATATATAATTTAACTAAATTTGACCGTCTTTAGCAAAGAAGCTTAGACTTCTTTTTTGGTTTCCTTTTCTCATGGATTTTGAAACAAGCAAGAGTGAATTTTATTGTCTTGAAGAAAGAAGCTTAGATTTCTTCTTTTCAATTTCCTTTTCTCATGGATCTTGAAACATAAAATGCCAAAAAAATCATTGAGGATGCCCACTACTCAAAGAAAAATGATCTCATTCATTTCTTATAGGTTGACAAGAAAAGCTTAAACCCTAGCTCCAAAAAAACCAAAACCATAACAAATGCTTCCCACTTCTAGATGTATCAAAAATATATGAATAATTGGAATGATTGTTGCAATATGAGCAATTTGGTAAATTTATACCTGAGAGAGGTGGTTTGTGGTGAACAGATAGCATCCATGTAATTTCCATTGTGGTGTTCGCTAGTCGTAAACCATACAAGAGGTTCTTGCTGGCACCAATCCATTGGTGCCTTCGCAGGAAAACAATAGCGTACTTGTGGATGGCGATGACAAACACGTGGTGAACCTTGTACACGAGGTGGAAGGATAGGATCGATGACACGAGTGGCCAAAGGGAAGCACATAGGCAAGGAAGTAAGATAACAATTTCTTGGGTTGGAAATCGGCTTTCCAGGAGCAGAAGCTCCCACATAAAGCACATATTGACTTAAATATTACAATAATATGCATTATTATGCAAGGTCTACAACATCCATTTTCCTTACATTCTCCCACTTGTCGTATACATTGCATAAGTGTCAATAAGTGGCCACATAAAGTGAACAAGGGAACAACCCCTCTAGCACCATTTACCATCATGAATCAAAGTGCTCCACTAGGATACTTGCAACAAAAACAAAGTGACCACCATTTTATACATGAATGCTCCCACCCTCCATCATGCCACTGCCACTAGACATAGGAGGCCATCCAAAGAGGGCCACACAACCCGTTGCAAACGAATCATAAGTCCTATCTCAACTGATATCCCAAAACACAAGCACTTGATCAGAAGGTAACATCATGTATCCATAGCTGTCAAAATCAATAACCATAGTTAAAATAGCACTCACAACAAGTGATAACACCTTTGACTATCCATACCTCAATGGTATGCTAAACCTATCAAGTGAATCCCATAACATCAACATATGCAACTTATAACATGCAACCACAAGCTCCAAGTGCCATATTCGCCACATTCACACCAGAAGCTCCCACTGCATAGGTAATGTCAACTTGGAAATGAATCCACTAACATCACATAGAAGTGTAACCATAAACCTATAGTATCAAGAACATCATAGTGATCCGCACATGCAACCCACATAGCTGCACACTCTCCCACAATATGTCACCATCCTCCCAAATCATATGACCATGAAAGTCATGGAAGAAACCATATAATGAAAAGAGAATACATGTGAACCAATGATGTGTAAGAACAACTCTCATAACAAGTCTCCAATGCTCTTCCATGTTCTCCACAACCAACTAAAGAAAGATATAAAGGAACTGCCATGCCATCTCCCATATGACGCACATGAACACAAACTAGTGTATGCACAAGGAGATAACCAATGCCAAAACATCTCTCAAATGAACCCTCAAGAACTAGCTCTAACCATAGCTCAAGATCCATATCTATGAAAGATAAGCATAAACATAATGCACTTGAAAGGAACAATGGCCAATACCTCTCAAGTAGTTAGCCGCTGAGTAGACCAAGAGTGGGGAATGAGAATGCTCATCAAGTTATCCAAGTCTCCAAGACTAATCCAAGAACACTCTCCTCTCAATTCCATACTAGGTGAATGCTCCTCGGTCTTCTTGTTGAAACCGTAAACCGTCCAACATATATCTCTAATCACAAAAGAATACTAGCATCCCCTAAGTCTCCATGTATCCATGAGCACTTGTAACCGATCAATCCATGCCAAACTCCAAATGCAACGCAACACTATTATGAAGTATCAAGCAAATGATCAATGTACTCAATACCAGAAAACTAAACCAAGATCAATGTCAACGCTTCAATTGTAGAATTAGGAACATAAGTGTGACAACATGATTTAAACCATCTCTGCCAAAACTCAAATCTAGAATGAAGAGTGTACCATGACATAATAATGAAACCATCCTCTCAAACAAGGATAACATGCCAAATGAAAGCATAAACCACACCTCTACCAAGTACCCCCTGAGTCCTCAAGATGTTAACATCTCCAATTGCCATGAAGATAATTGCCACCTACTAGTGCACCAACAAATGCGAAAGGCCCTTTTGTAGCAACATGATCTAAGGCATCGTCTAATGTTTGCAAACACTAAATAAACATGACTGCCAACAACTCCCACTTAACCATGATGCCTAGTCAATCATGGCATTGTGACAACCATCTCCTAAATGAAGATCCTCCAGGTCTACACACACAACTGACATGTTAGTAACATCAAGTAAAACCAAGATCTCCAAACTAAGAAGATACAAAACCGCCAACAAACAATCAAGAACCAATCCTACACCACCACATCATCACTGTCAAAAGCTCTCACTTAAAGTGTATACAAGCTATCCATGACATCATGATAAAACCATCCTCTAACATGAGAATCAACTAAGGCCTCACACGATCGAAGAACTCAAAACACATCATGAGCTCCCAAAAATAAATTAAGGTAACCATGATCCTCAAACAAGAAGACATGCGGCCATAATCATATTAGGAATCTGATTAAATGATCACCAGTCAAAGCACCTGCAAATCCAACCATGTCATGCCAAAGTCCCTAAACACAAGAAACATTCATGGGACCATGATATCATCCACAACACAAGCATCCAACACTCAATGTGTCCAACTTGTTAGCATCACATAGTCAACAACATAGATCCTACAAAATGACTGTACATGTTAATGACAAAATTTGGAAATTCTAATGATAAAATCAAGTAGAGCTCTGAGTCACCTTTTTGACGATTATAAGAAGTCGAAAAATTGACACCATACGCCCAAGTTATGCTCCGCAGAAAAAAAAATAGCCTCGTAGGCTATATTTGCAATATGGAGGATTCCAAAAATGCCAATTTGCTCATAAAAAACATTTTTCAAGTTTCCCCAATATGCCATGAAAAATAATTCCAATAATATCTCCATAGGTCTTGGACCCATCTCCATAGACATATAATAAAGCGGGCATCATCAAATATTTAATAATGTTTATTAATAACAAACATTAATAAATATTAATAATTTATATTGGGTGGCCATTTAAATTTTTCAAATGTTAAAAACTTTATTAAAAATGGTGAACTTTTATTAAAATTTTTGTTTGTTTATAAAGCCACAGTGGAAAGGGGGGAAGTGGAACCCCACTGATTGGGGGTGGACCTAATGTGGGGAACCCACACCGTTGGTGGGGGAATCTTTGGTATGGTTGCCATTGTTGGATCGACAGTGGTACGACCACTGTCGGCTGACAATGCAGTTGATACCACAAGGTACCGCCTTGCATAGGGTGAGGGGGGAGTTTGCAAAACCCCCCAAACCCTTTCAATTTTTTTTTTTAAGCCCAATAGGGTTTTTATAAGTTTGTAGATTATTTTTTTAATTTCAATCTATAGCCACTGTCAGCAAAACATAGAGTATTTTATATCAAAATTTGTCTCCCAACTCTCTTGAACACAATCACGATGTCTGTTTTGTCCTACGGGTCCAAATTTGAAACCTCACCCCCCAAGACCCTCAGATAAATGCACATCCAAGGAAACCCTTTTGAAACAAATTTTTATAAAATCAAATCTGCAAAACCCCACAAATCTACAACCCCCAAATCTGCAACAAACCCTCATATCTTGCATTGTCCCATCATTTTTTCATGCATTTAATGGATTCAACAACTAGGGTCATGTTGATGTGGGTTTTATTCCACTACAACATGCAGAATCAAACGCCCAATATTTCAATTTGAAATGCTTAGACACTCAATCCTATCTTGAATAAGGTCACTTCTTATGCTAAGCTTGCAAAGTAAGATCAAAGGTGACTTCAAGGTTCCTTCTATCATGGATAATTGCTCAGTGAAATGATGTGATTTGCTGGAATCACCAAGGGGACTTAAATTGTTTCTCAAGACTTGTCACTTGGATTTCTAAAGATTTGGCTTCACAATGTGTAATGAAAATATAGCTTTTTGAATTTCCAACTCTTGAACTCTCAACTTGAACTTAAATTTAACTTCTTCTACTTCTACTTCTTAACTATGAATGCAAGGAAGTGTGAATGACTTGGACTCTACTAGATGCAACTTTGTCAACGACTCCATCCACCTAGTGCAAGCTTCTAAGATATACTCAATTGGTTTGAAATCAATATCTCCTTTTCAATCCCATCAAATAGATGCAAACTAAAGATTGAATATCAATTGAAGTTATGTATTTTCAATCACTAGCTAACCACACAAGGCACACTTACAAACAACAAGAGGTTAGTGACCTAGTTTTATGTTCGAGTCAAGCAAGTAAACATCCACAATTACTCTAATCCACCTAAACTACTTAAAGCAAACTCTACTCTATCTCGACAACTTAAAATTGAAATCTATTCTAAGTGAGGATGAAGATAACCTTGCAATAATTCAAACTTGATCACAACTAATCACCATGCAAGACACAACAATGACAAGCAGAGCAAATTTGGCATTATCTTTGCAACAATTCTCCAACAACCTTTTACAAATGAGAGGAACAAGCCTTATAGAGGGAGCTCAAGTACAATGAACGACAAAGATTAAATTAGAATCAATGTCCTAGATTGAATCCTACAAACCCTAATTAGGGTTGCCACCCCATCGGCCAATGAGATTCAAGCACCTCAAAATAAGCCAATAGCAAAATTACAAAGTAGAGACAACCAACCAAATGGCACCAAAACGTGGGCCAATCAAGAATTAAGCACCAAAATTAATAACCATTGAGAAATTTGTTTGCTACATTAGGCTTAACATCAAATTATCATTCAAAATATGATTTCCTTTGTCTTTTTCATTCTTTGCCAATTCGACGAACTTGGACAAAATATTGTTGAGCTCACTCATTGGAGGCATGGGTGTATTTTGTATTCTCCAATCTGCTAAGTACATTTCAGTTTTAGTTGTAGCAATTGTTTTCTCCCACTTTGCTACATTGTCTTTGGCTAAGGCCATGAGAAGTTTCAAGAGATGAAAATCTCCTCAAATGCTCCCCACTGATGACACCGTTCTCCTCAAAAGTATAAGTTCTCAACTTCTCCTTCAAAATCTCCAAGTTCATGTTTTCTTCTTTTTTCTCCTCAAAGTGGAAGGTGACCTTCGTTGCACCTATAGCTTCTTCAGTCATTTTCAGAATGGAAACACCAAGATGAGCACTGTCATTCCTTATCCTTTCCAAAATATCTTGCCTATGGATTAAGGTAAAGTACCACACTGCTACATCCTTCATCTCTCCAGCTTTGATCACATTCTCTCCAATAGCCGCTCAGGAACTTCTGTCATAGCTTGCAATTGAGGTATGGTTTTGTTCTTGATATGCTGAAACTCCTCCCAAATCTTGCCAAAAGCATGAAAATTTGCTCTGAGTGCTGCGAGTGTCTGAAATTGCCCCACGAATCCTAGAAGAAAGGCTATTCCTTCTTGCAAAACTTCTCCCGTCATAGCTCGAGTTTCTTGAAGTGATATCCTTAAACTTTCTGCACTATCAATTGATTCTCTCTCAAGAGTGAGAGGTGGCACAATTGTAGGATCTCTTTGTTGGATTGGATTGAATGCATGCATGACATATTCCTTATATCTCCTGACTTCTTCCTTATTTTTCTTGTTCTTTGCAACTTCTTTGTTCACTCTATCTTGCATGGCCTGAAGGGCACTTTGAGCTTCCTCAAATTCTATCTTCTTTGTAGTAACTCCCATTTCATGTTCAATTATCTCATAGTCTTGAGGCTGAATGCCATCTCGTCTTGTTTACCTTTGGAATGGCAATTTGAACCTTGCGGGTTCCTAAATCATCTCTAATCACCTTGGCCACTCTTCCTACTGGCTGACTCTCTTTCTCTTCCAATGTGTTGAACTATGTCTTCAATGTTCTCAATGGGTTCAGGTTCCCCATTTTCCTTTCCTTGTATCATATCCCACAACCATGCAGGCGCTATGCATTCTCCTAACTCCAAATTTGGTTCGTCTCTTTTTTGGCTTTCAACTGGTATGATTACAATGTCTTTGCTTGGACCTTCATTAGGAGGTGGGATTTGTCCATCCTTAAGAGAATTTTTGATGTCTGCCATCTCATCCTCCCTTCCCTCCCGTGGAGAAAGTATTCCTTCTATCTCAATGACACTCAATGTAGAATATCTTGAAGAACTTTGACTAATGCCGTGCTTTGATTCAGAAGAAATCTCCTGATGCACTTCTTTTCCTTTGGATGGCATAGTCTTTCTTTGCTTTGAAGTGGCACTTTCTTTAGATGGAGGGGCAATCTGTTTTTGCCTCTTGGCTTGTGACTCTTCAATCCTTATCCCCTTCTCTTTCGAATTCTTGCTTGGTGGAGCCTTTGTAACATTTTTTCTTTTCTTGTTAACTTCACCTTGCTTTTCACTTGATGTTTGAGGCTGCTCAGATGATTCGTCTTCTTCAATTTCTTCTACCTCTTTCATCTTATCATATGTCAAGTGGACTCCTCTTCTTACTAAATTTTTCATCTTCCCATCTAACTATTGTTGAGTGAATAGGGCCATTGGAAGCATCAAAGTCTCAAGGCTAACCTCCTTATCATCCTGCCAATTAATTGTCTCCAACTCAAGATTTGTATTGGTGTTGAAGTCCCCTCTAGTGATGTTATCTTTTTCTAATTGATCAGGAATCTGAATTCCCTTCCATTTGTACTTTCTAATCATATCTACTGTCAACCTTGAGAACATTCTCTTTTTGACTTCCAAATCATCATTTGCATCAGCCCAATAGTCTTCATGTGTGGGATGTGGAGGTATCTATTCCCATATGCTCTCTTAATCTTCCTCTTAGGATCGAAGTTCTCTCTTGACTCATAAAATCCTAGACCCTAGTACTCAAATTCCTCATCCTTTTCCTCAGCTATTGCCTGTGATGAGCAATTCTCGCTTCCCAGATTGAAGTTGAATCCAACTCTTGGCTTGTGCTTGTGCTTGTGCTTTAGAATCCTGTCATAGGCAAGTAGTGGTCTTGCTACATCCATAATCACCATCTTGTTTGTTGAATATCTTGGGAGCTTCTTTGGGCAAACAATACTTCCTAATATTCTGATATATGTGAACTTGGGATATTGGATGTACCATGACCCATGATTTTCAATCAATTTCTTGGCCTCCTTGGAAAGCCTTACCTGTGGAGCCTCTTGCAACTGTCTCACAATCTTCATCAAATGCATCGTTGAAAATCTTGAAATTCTCGTGGTTGTGAAGGTGTAGTTGTGGATAGCATTCACGCACTAAGTATTCCCCTTGAGCAATTCCACATCTTCCCAAACTTGTCAACCCTTGAAATTTGAACAACACCATAGCCAACATGTAGACTAGATAGGATGTCATGTAGAATATCTTGGTGTTCTTCATCATCCTTAGTTGAAGGTTAAGGTTGTCACTGATAATCTTTGCCCATTCAAACATCACCACTCTTGTAGAGATCTTGTCTACGAAGTAGAACATCCAAGGCTGAAAAATGCCACCTTTTGGTTCTCCCATCACCCTGTTTAGCATCATAATGAGATCACCAATATCTTCCTTGAAATCTGATATAGTCAGCTTGTTCAACTTCAAGATCTTGGAATAGTGGTTCCATGGTTCAGCTATCCTCTCCTCGTTTATCCCTTTTGCACGTGCATCCACCTGATCTTTATAGTGTTTCAAAGCTCGCTCTTTTGTAACATAGGTTCCCTCCTTATGAAGTGGTATGTTGAAGGCATTCCTGATAGCCTTTTCTGATAGCACAGTTATGATCTTCTTTTCTTAACCATATTCAATCGTCTTCTTTTGAGGGTTGTAGTGCTTTGCACATTCAAGAACCAACCCAGTGCACTACATGGTAGGAGGGAAAGTAGATGGTTGAACTATTCCATTTTTCATCATTCTCTTAGCCATCCTAGAAGGAGTTCCTCTAGACATTCTCTCCTTTACTTGAATCATGTTGACAGGTCCAAGATTGGTATCCTCAATCTTCTTGTTCTTTGTGGTGAAACTGGATTTGGTATCATCTCTGTGGTTTCCTTTGTCACTTGGGCTTGCCTCTCCTTCTTTGAGCTCCCAGCCTTACCTCCTATCATGCTTACCCTTGCCATTACAATCCCCTAATTAGAATTGAGTTTCAATTTCTATTAGCACATCAAGCATTCAGATTTGAATTTGAATTAATAAGTAATTTTTAATTAAACTTTTGAAAATGCTTCCTCTAGATGTCTTGATGAGACTTCTATCCTTGAACTTTGTAATTTTCTCCTTATGATATTCTAATTGTTTTCAAAAGAAAACTAAGATTTGAAATGGAGTCAATTATCTAGAATAGTGATCGAATTGATTTATCCATTCCACTTACAAACTCTAATTTATCAGATTAACTTAGAATTTTATCTCATTTCAATCAACTTCTATTAGATCTGTATGAGTTAGAGTTCCTTGATGCAATTCTGATTTTCTATCTCAGAAAATGTTGAGCATCTTTCCTTGAAAAAATTGGAAACTCAATCATAGGTAATTCTGATTTTCAGTATAAATCAAAATCTGGAAAAAATATGATTTTTATGCTATGGCATGTTTAGATTTTGCTTTTTCTTACTACCTTCCAATCTCAGATTTTGAGGATAAATCTGTCTTGATTTGCCCAGATTATTGTTCCTGAAGAGAGTTTATCTCTTTTTTTATGTTGATCTGCTGTTCCTTATGAAACAATTCGCTGCCCTTATGAGGATTGTGCAATCTCAAAACATGAAGAAAATCACTGCCTTTTAAGGATGCAATTTGCTGCTATTAGCAGAGAGAAAATTGTTTTGATTTGATGTGAAATTAGTTTTTTTTATCTCTCTTATATAGGCGATTGAAATTTGAAAAGGCACATTCTTCCATGTAGGCCGACTTGGCTCTCATAAGCCAATGAAAAGCATTTTGATTTATTCTTTTTCAGTCCTCTAGGCTGACCACATTAAGGAGAGTAATGATTTTTAAAAATGTTTGATTACCCTTTTACAAAATCGCTGTTTATTAGTGCCTTGATCGAGCCTCTTGTAGGAGTGGAAATTGGGCTTGATAGAGGATAAAAGAGTCCTCTGGGGGTGGCAGAATCCGCCACTCCCCAAAGATTTCCATTGCCTTCCACCTTTCGTTTTGTCCTGCAATTTAACTCATCGAATGCCCACCATCCCTCTTCATTTTATGTCGGAAATTAGGAGAACTCAAAGATTCTCGAATCCTTATTAAGTTCTTATGTAGTGGTGGCTTTGTTTTAAGCATGGAGAGGATTATTCATCCTTGGAATCACCTTGACCCAAACTTCCAACTTCGACCCTCAAATGCCTATTGCTCCTTTCATTGACTCATGACAACATTTTGGAAACAAGTTTTAGCATTATCTACCCAAGGCGGAAATGAAATGAGTCTAAGGATTTTCATCCTTGCTTGGTGGAGATTAAGCGCCTTAGAGGATTATTTTCTTGACCTGGAACTTTGAGGTGGGTGAGGATTATCAATCCTTGGAGGGTGGCAGAATCTGCCACCTCCAAAGGATTTTTATGTTTCACACTTCGTCATTTCACACCCCCCGAATCATTTATCTTCCCATGCTTTGCCCTTTGACTGAATTTGCTCTCCATTTGATCGAATTAATGTTTGTACTTGCCTCTAATTGAAGGCGGAAACTTGATATGGTAGAGGATTTTGTGGTCATCATATTCAGCTCTGTCTAATCAGCTTGTTTTGAACTCCAAACCTGCCCACGTCATGTCTAGTTGAGGGGATTAAGATCGATTATATCCATGATTTCAATGGATGCCTTATCTCAACTTTTCTTGAGGGTGGAAATTTTGTCATCTAGGAGATTAGAAATCCTTGGTAGGGAGCGGATTCCGCTCCTACTAAAGGATTTTAACATTTTCATCTCAACAAATTTTGTTTTATTTCTCCTTCATTTCATCATCAAACGCTCTGACTTCGCCCTCCAATCACTTAACTTGCATCATACCCCCAAGAGATGTCAAATTGCCTATGTTAATGTTTTATGGGGCAAAAATTGTGAATATCTCAGGATTTGAATCCTGGGAAGGCAGCGGAATCCGCTGCTTCGCAAGGATTCTCTTACTCGGCTACACTCATTTCGCCCCCTCAACCTTCATTACTTCAAAAATGAGGTACTTATCTCCGATTTGTGTGACTTGAGGATTGCTTTGCATTGGATCCTCATTCCAACTTGCCTCCATCATACTAATCAGATTTGGGGGGGAAATATCATTACTTACAGAATTAGAAATCCTAGGTAGGGAGTGGATTCCGCCCCTACTTGAGGATTTTGTCATTGTTTAACAACTCTACCCTCTTTGTTTGATTTGAAGGCATTTTAGACCCATTCAATGATGACTAACCCTTTAGAGTTGCTCTCAAGGTGATCTCTTCACTTTTTCATCAATCTGAATTCCCCTTTCATAGTCTGATCTCATGCTTTCTCTTGATGATTTGACCTCTAAACTATGCCCAACCTGATCAAAAGGCTACACCAAACTCACTCTCGCATCCAGAGCTATAGGAGCAAAGGCAAAAAGAGGGGGTCCCCATTTGCAATGGGGTGAAAACGTCACAATAGGTCATACGACCAAAATCATAACTCTGATACCAATTGTAATGAAACTTGTAGCCAACTTTATAACAATTTCCACATAACCCATAACGCGGAATAAACAAATAAGTAATTAGAATCCACATGTAAGAGAATAGATAACATACCCACGAAAATGTGAAACAAAGTATATCTTGGGAAAACCCTCATGAGGGAAAAACCCAACCTCCAAAAGCGTGCATCATCCATGCATTATTTAGAAAAGCAACATTGCAATACATCCATGAAAGCCTTTGAAGCCCTAGGCATAAACAAACACTACATGTGAACAAGCAAGCAACCACACATCCCATGCCATACTTCCAACTTCCACAAATGCTAAATGTGACTCACCTCAACAACTACCCTTGTGGTTGCTTTTATAGAGACAAGCTCTCACAAAACCACCAAGTGTTATTACATAAACCATGTACTAACAAACCCTTTGATTCCGCATTTAATATTGGATACTCTATTTAATTCATTTCTTGAATATTAAATAATTACATCAAATAATATTACAATGTTAAAATACAACTCACCAAGTGGACCCGAGAATATTCTTAAGGAATCTTTACATGTTGCATGTCCATCTAGGTGCTACTAGGTGCAACATTTACATAATAAAATAAAATATTCCAATTATATGCATTCTTATTTTCCTAATAGAACTATCAAAGTTTCTGTAGAATTGGAGCCTGACAAGGACACTTGTGGAATTTGTAAAAAAGTGAAGGAAAAACAATAAAAAATAAAAAATAAAAATAATAAAACATTAAAAAAGTTTTTGCATATTCTATTTTTTTAACAATTGCTTGTATTTTTTGCTGGTTTTTTGTTGGGCTGAATCTATATTTTGGAGACTTAAATCATAAAAGTTAAAACCTATATTGATTTAGGTAAGGATTTAGGAAAAAGGTAAAAAATAAATTTGGAAACACTAGACCTTGTTTTTGATTTTTTAACCCTAACATTGATGTTGGTAAGGGTTAAGTAAGAACGAAATGTTCTTATGTCTGAGTCATCCACCCAATTAATTTTGTGACGTGATAGACCTAGAGGTAATATAATTGTGCTTCTAAGGTTTGCAGGGATGACTTGGTTCTTCATGGCACACATAGATGCAATTGATGGGTTGCTGAAAAAGCTTTCCAGTTGAATGTTGAGTTAAATTTGAACTACATTTTAGCCATGGACCTCATTAGCGTAAAGTAAAAATAATAGTAAAAGAAGTCTCAATTATTGAAAGGTAAAAAATGTGTTTACCCCCCACCTTTAAACAGAGGGGTAAACGCTTTGACTTGGAGCGACGAATTGGTGAGGCCACAAATGGGGGACCTCATCCTCAATGGGATTTGAACCCTGATGGCAAGAACAACAATACAACAACTTAACCATCACAACATGGCAACATTAGCAAATGTGTTTACCCCTTCACTAAGTGTAATATTTCATTTTTTTTAAATTATGTTTTCTACTACACTTGGGGATGCACCCTTGGCAAATTTTTAGGCATCCTCATGCCATCCCCAAATTGACAAAAAATTGCAAGGGATGTCCCAAGAACTTGGAGACATCCTAAAAAATTAAAGGGGATGACTTGTCGTCCCAAGGACAGGTGGGGACATCTATAACATCCAAAATAACATTTAAAAAAAATCCCAATGCTTTAAATGAACAGATTTTTTATTGTTTGTTGGTGGGGCCCCACACCGTAGCTTGCCCTAAATGAGGAAATACAATCTCATTTTTATTCTAACTTTATTTTTGTTTGTCCAAAACTAAGTTATTGGGAAGGCCTCTCTGGGGTCTTGGCTCCTTATCAAACAAGTGGGGGCATGGGTCTTGCGATGGGAGCATCTTGGTTTTGTTTGGGGCGGTTGGATAGGAACCTAGGCAAACCTAGGTTGCTTCTAGAGTGAACCCAAGGGCACCCAAGGGGCCACTTAAACCAAAACAAAAAAAATCATTTTATAAACAAATGTGCCACATACCTTGTTTTTCCATTAAGTGATAAATTTGTAAAAATGACATGTGCCATGAAAGTTTGTGTGGTTTCAAAGGCCTTAATTTGGGCTTCATGGTATTAAAGTAATATTATAAAGTTCGTTTGTAATGGTCAATAAGTCTTTAGGATAGAGTTTAGAAATATTCTTTATTCTTTTAGTTGTTGTTTTTATCCCTCTACTTTCTTAGTTGTCGATCTTATTCTTATTGGGTAGATCTTTGCTGGTAACTCTTATTTAGAGAGGCTTTCCTTAGTAAATATCAAATATCTTAATGATCATTTTGTGTTTTGTATGTTTGTAATATGGTATGAGAGCCTAGGTAACACCTCGGGATTGGTGAAGGTGTGAGATTTGTGGACTATTGCAATGTAAACTCACAAACAAGAATGTGCCTAATGACTCCTTACGGATTAGCCAAGGAAGGCAAATCATTGATTGTTTTAAAATTCTTGGGTTTATCAACAAAATTGAGGACTTTGTCTTTAGGGCATTACGTTTTGTCCAAAGTTATTTATTTTTTACAATTTTTTCATAAAAATCGTGGGTTTTTTGAAGACTAGAAATTGTGCAGCTTGTGTTTTTGGAAAATTTGTCTCTTTTGTTTGCAGAAATCGTGAGTGATTTCTTGTACAGAAACAATTTTTTTCAATGAGAATTGTCCAATAGTCAAAAGTGTGGGTTGTGGCTAGATTCTATAATTTGTGGGTTAGTTTTTTGTTGCCAAATTGTAATAAAAATGCCACCCTTTTTCATTGGAAGAAATTGTGCGATTTCTTTTATTGGGCAATTGATGAGTTTTTGGAGTTTTTAAAATTGTTTTTTTTAAAAATAGAAGGTTTTCTGGTTGTTTGATCAAGGTTTTTAAAAATTGTGGGTTTCTAACCTCATTTTTAACAATTTTTGTACGAAATTGTCTTTGTAGAAGTGTCTAGTGTTTGGTGATGAGTTTTTGCCATTTTTTGCGACTTATTTGACAAATTCATGGATTTATTTTGACGGCTAAGGGTTTTGCCGAATTTCCAAACTCTAGAATTTTTGATGTAGGTTTTTGGTGGTGTTTTTTGCTAGCTAGGATTTCTATGATTCTCCAAACTTTTGACAACAACAAAAATGGTTTCATATTTTCTATAATTTGGATTGCGGGAGTGATGGCATTGTTACCCATCATCATGTTGGAATTGGCAAAAAATATAACTTATGGAACAAGTGGATGCTCGATCAAATTGTCTACAGGCGTCTCAATCAAATTGTTCTTAGTATTGACACTCAAACAACAATTGTGGGTAAAGAGTAGGACAAGTTTGATGCCTATAATCATCAAGTCATCATGTTGATCAAGCTATCAAAAAAAAAGCTTCCAAAGGTTCCATGAGGCAAAATCTCCACAAAGATTTGGAAGCACTTGCAAGCTTTGCATGAGTCATCAAATAAAGGTAGGGCTTTCTTCTTGAAGAATATGTTCTCGATCTTGAAGGATGGGAAGATGTCTTTGCAAGATCGCTTGATGAAGGTCAAAGACATTCATGATCAATTGCAAGCCATAGGTTGCATGATGGAAGAAGTATATGGAGTTGTTATAACGTTGAAAATCTCACCATGGTCATATGAGCATTTCATAGAGACACTCAACATCACATCTACTAGTGTAGTTTGATGATTTGTGCAACAAGCTTTTGTAGTAGGACATATGGAAGAAACAATTTGGTAGCAATTGTGATAGAATGTGTAATAGGCTTTTGCAACCAAGTACAAGGGCAAAGGCAAGTGACTTAGAAGAACGGTCAAGGGAATATTGAAGATACTTCAAAGAATCACTGCAGAAAGAGGTTGGTTGATTAATCCAAATTGGGAGGGCCTCAACAAAAGCTCATGTCGTAGAGCATTTAGAGTAGGAGTTAACCTTATATGTTTTTTATTAAAATAATAGTTAGTTTCTATTAATGGTTATCTATTTAATTCCCACCGAGGTTTTTACCTATTTGGGTTTCCCCGTAACCATATTGGTGTTATGTGTTGATTTCATGTTTCATGTTTATGTGGATGTTCATTTCAGTACTTAAGTATTTAAGTTCAGTTTAAAGATTAATATAAAAGATAAAATACAGTGAACGCTGATTCACCCCCCCCCTCTCAGTGTTCCCATTCCTAACAAGGGAGTCAACCCTAGTTGCAAGAATATTATAATCTTTCTAATATTTAGTTTTCAGTTAGTTAGAGTAGAATGTTTCTATTCTTTACGAATGTTTCCTAAGGAAACATCATTCATTCTTTTGTATATATTGATCTTTCGATCTATGTTAATATATCAAGTATTTTACCAATTACTTCTCGTAATATGGTATCAAAGCGAATATTTTAATTTTTCTGAAAAATTTATAATTTCTTTCAGAAATTATTTGTATCAATTTTTTCAAAATTATTTCTAGGTTAGTTTTTTTGCAGAAATCTTCTCAAAACCCGAGTAGGGTTATGTGGTGTTATTCTCTCAACATCTACTGTTTTTTGAAAGAAAACTCCATTTTTATGCAATTTTTGGAGCTATTTCGAACTAGATAGGGTTTTCTTCGAAAACCCTAATTTTCTGTGTTAAGGTTTTAGGATCATTGCAAATGTAATAGCACTATCTGATTGTATTTGTTTTCCAAATGCAACAATCTCTTGCATTTATATTGAGAATGAGCCAAGAAGAGACATGTCCCTTCATGGGACATGTCTATTCATTATTATGTAATTAATATAATGATAATTATGATTATATATATATACACACGTATATATATAATATCTCGAGTATTATATTAATTTCTCAAATATTTACATAATAATAATAATAATAATATATATTTAAGTATATATATACATCTCATATATACTAAATATATATATACATATCTTCACTAGTATTGACTCGTAGTGTTTATCCTATTGAAGCTACAAAACATTAACACTCCCTCTTAGCTATGGAGGATAAATATATTACCTCAATGTAATATGTGAGTATAGATAATCATTTTAAAGTTTATTTCATTTTACTTATATTATGAGCAATGGTCTCCAAGTATCAAGTCCATGATACTCACCAAGTACTCAGAGCAATGGTCTCCAAATATCAACTCAGAAGATATTCACCAATTGCTCAAAATGATTATCATGAGTAATGGTCTCCAAGTATCAAATCCATGATACTCACCCAAGTACTTAGAGTAATGGTCTCCAAATATCAAGTGATATTCACTAAGTACTCAATGTGAGTATAGATAATCATTTTAAATTTATATCATTTTATTGATAATACGAGTAATGGTCTTCAAGTATCAAGTCCATGATACTTACCAAGTACTTAGAGCAATGGTCTCCAAATATCAACTCACAAGATATTCACCAATTGCACAAATGATTATTATGAGTAATGGTCTCCAAGTATCAAATCCATGATACTCACCCAAGTACTCAAAATATCTAGTATGGTATGTGCACTAGTATCACATATTTGATACTTATCATATAGGCTAATCATGGCATGTCTACAGATATTACGTCACATAATGTCCACCATGAAGATCTCTAAATCATCTATGGTTTATTTAATGATATCAACCTTATGATATCTACCATGATGTCTAAGACATCCTAACCATCATGACATGTCCACAAATATCGAGTCACATGATATCCATTATGATGGAGATGTTGCAAAGTCGTCACCTCACAACATCAATCAAATATAAGTGTTCATTGTTGAAAAGTCGTCACCTTTCTCCAATGTTCACAGGAGGGCCCATAAGTCCTGGAGTTACACACATGAAATCCACCTTGACTCATCTCAGAGGGTGGAAACAAGGGCTTTCACCTTAGACTTCTCTCTCAAAGAGAAGAATGCAATAACATACAAGATAATAGATCACAGATGTTAACACTCCTTTTCATCTAAGGCTTCATTCTCCATCATACCAACTTTATCTTGAAGGTACACAACCTTCCCTCTAGCAAGTAACTTGGTGAGAATATCAGCCACATGTTCTGTAGTGATAATGTACCTTGAATAGCATACTTATGCACTATATTTGTTATATAGTTTGAATCACTCTAGGTGAACCCCAAGTTATGTAGGAGTTAGCATAAAGGCATTTCAACCAGCACACATGAGACTCAATCTCATGATCATAGTCCTCTGGATGCTTCCTTTAAGGTCTTGTAACAACCTCCTCACCTCCTCGTCCAAGGTTATTTTTAGATAAACTATCATACTCCCTCTGAATCTAATATCAACCTTCTGCTAGCAAGTTGTGTCTTTGTTCTTTAGTCTGCATTAAGCTCTTTTCTTGAATGCCCAACCATGTATCTAGGAATATCATGACCTAGATATTTGCATAAAAGCCTTCTAGCTCACATACATGGAACTACATCATTTGAATCACAATTCTTTTTTCTTTTATAGTTTCATGGTCACTAGGGAAACCATCTCGATATGGTTTACTCCCCATGAATCAATGCGACCAAGATCCTTGGAAATCAAACAAGGCAGATCCTCTAGATGTTGTATTGACTCCCTCTGAAGCTTTGAGTACTAACATCAACATTTAACCTTCTCATTCAAGGTTGCCTCTGATGGTTCGTCAAACTTCTTCTGAATGTAATATCAACCTTTTGACCTTCTTGTCCAAGGTTGCTTTTGTAGGTTTGTCCCTCTAAATGATATTTTATTTCTTTGAAGAAATGTTTCAGCCATCAACTCAATCCCATGACTGCAAGCATCAAGCTGTTTCTCTCTTGAATGCAATCACATATGCCTCTTCATTCATCTTGAAAGTATTTCAGATAGAGATATTATAAATAGTTCATAAAACTAAAATATCTCAAAGGAAAATACCATTGATAGAAGTATACAAGATTTACTATCCCAATGTTAAAGCATGAATTACAAACTCAAAAGTTATGTGCATTAATAAAACATGAAATACTTATCTTTTATAAATTTCAAGTATTTCATTTTGTAAGGTGAGCCCATATATAAAATATCGTCCAAATTCACAAAATGATGTCACCATTCTTGAACATTACCATAATTCTTCACATGACCTTTCTTGAATATCCAAAGTTTCTATACACTATGACAACCTTCAATATGATTGGATCTCCCTTCAAGCAACTAGGCTATTAAAGAAGGAACCTCACTCTTTTACAAATTTTTGCATAGACCCGTACATAGTCGGTCATAACTTTTGAACTTGACATTTTCTGTCCAATCACTTCGGTGAGATTCTTCTAAATTTGTTTATCACCGACATATCCAAAATTTAGCAAAATCCAACGGTACATTTGTGAGATATAGTCCTCGTATTGAGACTGTATTTTCTGGGACAGTCACACATTCACCATCAACAAACTACTCTCTTACATTTACAACTTGGCTCTGATACAATAGCACTATCTAATTGTATGTGTTTTCCAAATGCAACAATCTCTTGCATTTATATTGAGAATGAGCCAAGAAGAGACATGTCCCTTCATGGGACATGTCTATTCATTATTATGTAATTAATATAATGATAATTATGATTATATATATATATATATATATATATATAATATCTCTCGAGTATAATATTAATTTCGCTAATATTTACATAATATATATATATATATATATATATATATATATATAAGTATATATATACATCTCATATATACTAAATATCTAAGATACCGATGCGTAGGGGGGATATGCTTGGATGCGGAGGCGGATGCAGATGCTGATCCGGGTGCCTTGTGGATGCCACCCGGAAGCACATCCTAGGCCAACAGTCTCAAGAAATCTGAATCTGAATAAACTCCTCAAGAAATTTGAATCTGATTCCCGATCACTTCCTATGCTTGCACATGCCAATAGTTGACTAAGAGTCGTTCCTCAGAGTGGTAGTTGAGAATGCCCAACTATCTATATAAATACCATCGGATGTTTGAAGAACAATTCAATGCGGTTGTTGCAAATAGCCTAGAAAGAGAGAGTCTAGGTCTCATATCCAATAATGGCAGAAGAGGGCATTCGTGTGGCTGACAGCGGAGCCTTGTGCCTTCCCTCCGCCCTCCACATTTCACTCTGCAGACTGAAATTAGGATTTTGTTTGTTGGTTATATAAGCCATTTATTGAATAATTAATTAATTAAATTTTAAATAATATTACAAAGCTTTTCAGGATTATTTATATCCAATTAATTAAAAGCTGAAACTTGGTTATTTTAAGTCAGGTATTATTAAGGGAATAATTAATTAATTAAATTTTAAATATTACAAAGCTTTTTAGGATTATTTATATCCAATTAATTAAAAGCCGAAATTTGGTTATTTTAATAAATTGAGCTTATTTCATACTATCAAATGATTTATTTTTGTATATTTCTTGCATTTCTTCTTATATATCATATATATGGTATATATAATATATATATATATATAATTATATATATATATATAGACACGCATACAAATGCATCCGCATCCCCTAAAAAACAATTTCACGTATCCGCATCTCGCACCCGCACCCGCACCCGATTCGGTAACTTAGCTAAATATAGATATACATATCTTCACTAGTATTGACTCGTAGTGTTTATATGATTGAAGCTACAAAACATTAACATTCTGTACTGGATCAAAATCTTTTTTGTAGTTTCTTGGTGGTTTTTTCAAGAGCTCAATAGGGTTGTCGTCTGTTTTTTTTGGGTGCCTCGATTTCTGTGCCTTGATTTTCGAGCCAGCCAATCCAAAATCTGACAACATATTCCTTCTGGGTTTTTCGAGCTCTCTTCTAGGTACCACTTCTTTTTTGGGTCTTCCAACATTTTGCCTCGACGTACGTGCCTTCTCAGTTCTACACGTTTTTCATTGAAAATCGTGTCATGGCATCTCTAACAAATATTTTGCTTGAGGGAAATCAAAAGTTCAATGGTCGGAATTATAGCACGTGGAAGCAACAGATGTTAACCATCTTCGAATATTGCGGCAGCAATGCGGTGGTTCTGGGTACTACTAAACGTCCGGCTGCAGCTAGTCCTGACCAGGTTACATATGGCCAACATAATTGGGAGGCGGTGATGCTTCTCAAGTTATTATTGGCTGATGATCAACTCCCTCAGACTCCATCTGACAAAATAGCTGCCGAGATTTGGGAGCACCTCAAAACTATGCATGAGACTTCAGATAAAAGAAAGGCTTTCTTTCTCAAGAACATTGTTTTCTATTGTCATGAATGAGCAAAAATCTTTCCAGGATCACCTGAATAGGATTCCGGAAAATCGTGATCAATTGCTTGCCATTGGACGCAAGATGGAGGAAGAGGACATTGTGGTAATCACCCTCAAAAGTTTACCCAAGTCTTGCGAGCATTTTATCGAGACTCCCAACATCACTTCTACGGGTGTTGACTTGAAGTTCACTGATCTCTGCACACTTTTGCTTCAACAATATCGGTGGGAACAACAGTTTTGTAGCAGTTCTAGCACCACCTCCATAGAGCAAGCCTTTGCTGCTAAATCCTTTCATACATCACTTCTACGGGTGTTGACTTGAAGTTCACTGATCTCTGCACACTTCTGCTTCAACAAGATTGGTGGAAACAATAGTTTCGTAGCAGTTCTAGCACCACCTCCATAGAGCAAGCCTTTGCTGCTAAATCCTTTCAGAAAGATAAGGGCAAGTCTCATTCTCAATAGTCTTCTCAGCAGAAGCCGTTTGCTCCACCATCAGAAGGCTCCAAGGAAAAGAACATTCAATGCAACTACTGCCACAAGTATGGTCACATGAAGTTTGAATGTCGGAAGCGCTTAGCTGCCCAAACTAAGCAATCTGGTTTGCTGCCCAAAGCAAACAATGTAGAGCACATGGAGCAGACAAAATCTGCCTTTTACGCCTTCATGGCTAAAAGACCAGTAGATCATGTAGTCGTCTGCCTAGTACATTGATTTAGGTGCCTCTCGTCATTTCACCCACCGTCGAGACTGGTTTACTAATTACCAACCTCATTCAGATTTAGTTATTTTCGGTGGCGGGGAAGAGTACACTGTTGTCGGCAGAGGCAACATACAGATTTAGTTTGCTAGGAGGAATCTCATTTTCCTCAATGTGTACTATGTTCTAGGGATGGAACTAAATCTAGTCTCAGTCAGTCAGATGTTGCGACACTCTCCACAGTTGGATGTCACCTTCAATTCACATTAGTGCACCATCATTGATTAGGAGACTCAGTCTGTTGTTGCAGTTGGCCTTGAGGATCATGGTCTTTTCAGACTTGTTGATTCTGGTCTTTCTCAGGACCTAGCTGTGGCTGCTTGGCGGTCTTCTATCAGTACACTTTGGCATCAACGATATGGGCACTTAAATGTGCACTATCTTGCTCACCTTGCTCGAGACGAGCTTGTCCTCGGATTGCTAGAGGGTCAGATTCAGCAAATTGGAGTTTGTGATGCATGCCAGACTGGGAAGCAACATCGCGCACCTTTTCCTGTTGGCGATTCATGGCAGGCTTCTCAGGTACTTCAGCTTGTTCATGCAGATATTTGCGATCCTATGGCTACTCTTGTTCTTGGGTCTAGGTATTTTTTGTTGTTTGTTGATGATTTTAGTAGAAAAATGTGGGTCTATTTTCTTAAAAAGAAATCAGATGTGCTTACTGTATTTCAAAAGTTTAAACCTTTAGTTGAAAAAGAGTCTGGGAAATCTATTATTTCTCTTAGGATGGATAATGGGGGGGGGGGAATTTTGTTCTACTAAATTCTCTAGCTTCTGTGATATTCATGGCATCAAGTTTTAGTTAACCACACCCCACACACCACAACAAAACAGTGTAGTTAAACGTCGGAATAGAACAATCACCGAGATGGCTAGATCCATATTCGAACACAGACATGTTCCGAAGCAGTTTTGGGCTGAAGCAGTTAACACTGCAGTCTACCTTTTGAACCAGTCACCCACTGTGGTGGTCAAAGGCAAGACTCCGGAAGAGGCCTGGTCAGGTCGCGAGCCCAGAATTAGTCACCTGAAGGTTTTTGGCTCTCTTGCCTATGTTTGGATCCCTGATGCGTCACGCACCAAGGTGGATGCCAAGAGTCAAAAACTCATGTTTGCTGGATATAGTAGTCTTTCACAAAGCCTACCACTTGATCGACACTGAGACATCTCGTCTTCTGCACAGTCATGATGTAGTCTTTGATGAGCAGCAAGGACCATTCATGCCGGTCTCTTCTATTCCTAATTTAGCAAACCAACCTATGAAGGCTCATGATTTGGGAGTTCGACTTCCATTAGGTCCACCTAATGGGAGGGCTCCAACAACTTTAATAGCTCCAGTAGTACCAATGATTCATGTACTGACATCTCCAATCTCTCCTGCAGGATCACCCAGATATGTAGATGCTTCACCTGATTTTGATCTAGATTCTTCTGATGAAGAACTTTTCATAGCGCATCTCTTAATGCTAATGTTGGTCCTTCTGCTCTACAACCTAAATGGTGGGTTAAGACACTTGCTGATCTTCGGGATGATGAGCTCATCGAGGGGAGAACTGCTAGGAAAAAGAGCAAACCTATAGAGACTGTTAATATTGCTCTCATGGCCAACATTCACAATGTGTTTGAACCTCAGACATACTCAGAAGCTAAAGGAATTACAGAGTGGGAACAAGCCATGAATTTTGAACACCAGAGCCTGCTGAAGGATCACACTTGGATCCATTCTGATCTTCCACCAGGGAAGAAACCCATTGGCTGCAAATGGGTCTACAAAATAAAGTATAAGTCTGATGGTACTTTGGATAAGTACAAAGCTCGTTTAGTTGCGAAGGGCTTCTCTCAGTGTCAGGGCATTGATTACGAGGAGACCTTTGCTCCTACAACAATGATGAGCACTATCAGATTAGTCCTAGCCATGGCAACTCAGTTTGACTGGCAGGTCCATCAGATGGATGTCAAGAGTGCTTTCCTGAATGGTGACCTACAGGAAGAGGTCTACATGATGCAACCTCCTGGTTTCAAGGTTGCTAGTAAAGAACACTAGGTACTCAGATTGATGAAAGCTCTCTATGGCTTGAACCAGGCCCCTAGGGCATGGTACATGAAAATTGATTAGTACCTCAGTTATCAAGGCTTCCAGAGGAGTTTTTCAGACTCAAATTTGTACATCAAGACTAGTGACAGTGACATCATCCTTTTGGTCATTTATGTGGATGATCTGATCAACATTGGCAGTTCGACATCTTTGATTTAGGGAATCAAATAGAGTTTATGTCAGTCTTTTGATATGACTGACCTTGGCCTCATGCATTATTGCCTCGGTGTTGAGGTTTCGTAGTAGTCTTTTGGTATATTCATTTCTCAGTCCAATATGCCAAGGCTCTGTTAGACAAGTTTCGTATGTAGGATTGCAAACCTGCATCTACACCTATGGAGAAAGGTCTGAAGTTATTAGCCAAGTCTAATTCTCCTCCAGTTGATGGTGCTAAATACAGGCAACTAGTAGGAATGCCAAGGCTCTGTTAGACAAGTTTCGTATGCAGGATTGCAAGCTTGCATCTACACCTATGGAGAAAGGTCTGAAGTTATCAGTCAAGTCTGATTCTCCTCCAGTTGATGATACTAAATATAGGCAACTAGTAGGAAGTCTTATCTATCTCTCTGCTACTAGACTTGATATCAGCTTCGCCGTTAGCTACATTTCACGCTTTATGACAGCTCCCGAGACTGATAATTGGATGGCTACTAAGCGTGTGCTTCGTTATGTGAAGGGCACTACTGATTATGGAATTTTCTACTCTCAGAGTCCTAATCCTAGACTCAGTGGATTCACAGATTCAAATTGGGCAGCTCTGTTGACAATAAAAACTCAACCTCTGGATATTTGTTTAGTTTGGGATTTGGTGCCGTCACATGGACCGGTAAGAAGCAACATGCCGTTTCCCTCTCCTCTACTGAGGCCGAATATAGAGGGACAGTTAAGGCAGGCTGTGAAGTTGTTTGGTTTCGTCGAATGCTTGGGGATATGCAAATGTCACCAATAGGCCTGACCACTTTGTTTGTTGATAACGAAGGCATTATCAAGTTAGCAGGGAATCCAGTCTTCCATGAAAGAACCTAGCATGTAGATGTTCATTGTCACTACATTCGGCAATTGGTTGAAGACGAGACAATACATTTGCAATATGTTCCTACAACGGATCAGACTGCAAACATTCTCACCAAGCCTCTTGGTCCAGACAAGTTTGCCAAATTCAGAGGAGAACTTGGTGTAGTAGATAGATTAACCATTAAGGCAGGGTATTACAATAATAGTTAGTTTCTATTAATGGTTATCTATTTAATTGTTGTAAATCTATTGTAAATATTAGAATCTTTCTAATATTTAGTTTTTAGTTAGTTAGAATAGAATGTTTCTATTCTTTACGAATGTTTCCTAAGGAAAGATTGTTCATTCTTTTGTATATATTGATCTTTCGATCTTTGTTAATATATCAAGTATTTTACCAATTACTTCCCGTAATATTTTTATGGCCAAACAACCAACAAATTAGGCAAAGTCTTTTGCATCTACATTGATTCTAGAGCATCTCGATATTTTACTCATAGGAAGGATTGGTTCATTGAGTACATGACTTGCTTAGATTCAGTGATTTTCTGTGGTGGTGTGGAGTATATAATTGTTGGCAAAGGCAATGTTCAGATAACTTTGGAGGGAAAAATCTTATTTTTTTCAACGTATACTATGTTTTGGGCATGAAGCTCAATGTTCTCTCAATGATCTAGATTATGCACCATTGTCTCAAGTTGGAGGTAGACTTTACAAATATTCTTTATTTGTTTAGTTGTCGTTCTTACCCTTTGCTTTCTTCGTTGTTAATCTTATCCTTATCAGATATGTCTTTGTTTGTAACTCTTATTAAGGAGACTTTCGATCTTTTGTAAGTATTAAATATCTTGGTAATCATTTTGTGTTTTGTATTTTCATAATAGGTGGTGGAGGCTGTGCTCCTTGACTTGTCCTATATTGTGACATAGAATGCACTATGGGCACTGTCCTTGGGCCCCATGAGAGGTGCTACCCCTTGAACCCATTGGGGATGTTGCCCAAAATCCCCATGATGCCCCTTAACCCCATTTGTGTCTCCACTTCCAACCCCCACTAGTTCTTGGGATCTCGTCATATAAGAAACTTGATTATAATGAGAGGGTTTGGGAGTGGAGACCAAAACTGTCAAGTTAAATAATTATAATTATGACTTCCATAATATCATTGATCAATGATGAAATACATCATACTAATTAAGGTTCAAATGTCATAATTACTGTAAAATATAATATATTTTTTGACATTTGCTAATTTGTGCTATCTTCATGTGAACTTTCAATTCGATATAAATGTTAGTATAAAGGATCTATAATGTATATGATGAATGCTTTATCAATGTTATCATGTGAATATTTCAGAATTTCCTATATATTTTATTTGTTCCTTATTTTTTTGTGTTTGTTCCCTTTGCCATCCCTCATTGTCTCCAAAAGTAGCCTAAAAATCCCATCCACAAAACTTGTCATGTCGTCTCCTACTGTTCCCATCTCAAACACTTGTGGTAACATAGTGTTTAACTAATTTGATTTCATTCAAACAAAAACTTTCAGATTTCAAGCTAAATACATCCAAATGTAAGGGCTGGGAATGTAAAATGTTAGTAAGAAAATTTCAAAGAATGTTGGGGAACATTTTTGTTTCTACAATTAATGATACATAAGCCTGAAGGCGATTAGAAATGGTTAAGAAAAGAGTCGTGGAGCTCTCTAGATTGTCACAAAAAGATATGGAAAATCTTAGCTATTGTCGTTTGACTTTTGGGCATTGGTGTTTGTTTTAGGATCTTGGTGACCTTGTTGGATATTGATGTCTTTAGCTACAATTGCTCAACAACTTTATATGGTTGCTTGCCTAAATTTTACAAGCCTTGTGATGGTGCAATATCCAACATTGATACTGATAGCTAGAGTATGAAATAGGGAAAACTATAAGGGATAGTGCCACTTAGTCAGTCCCCTATTTGGCACATATTAATTTCGACATATAGACAGTAAAATTAGGGAGTATGGAAAGGAAAGGAAGGAAAGGAGCTTTTATAGGGCACTATACCAGTTTTTTGTTTTTGGGTCTACATATGGTGACAGTAATATGAGACTACCTTGTACTCCTTGCAGAAGGCACCTAAGCGTGCTACAAGCAAGAGCACAAGTTCCCACCACTAGGCCGTGATCCTTAGGTGGTGGTAGTGGTGGTGTGTGTAAGGTTTTGCAACTATGAGGAAAACTTAGGAGGTTGTCTAGGCTATGGTGGTCTATGCAAGTGCAATGGAGGAGAGATAGGGAATTGGAATGGTCAATTGATTTGCAACTAGGAGGAATGGAAGTATTTTTAAAGCTTGGGATTTGGAATATCAATGGAAGAAATAATTTAGGTAAAAGAATGTAGAGGAGATAGAAGGAGCGAGGGAAGTGATGGAGGACTCAAGACTAGCAAAATGAATGGATAGGTGGAAAATTTTAGTCACAGAGGGCATGTAAGAGGCCAAGGCAGATCTCTAAAACATACTTGCAACATAGCCTGTTAATGATTATAGCATCAGTTGGATAAATTATAAATAATATATTTTATCATATAAATAATTATAAAGATTATTATTGTGTTATTATATATATATATATATTAATTATTATTATTAATATGCTAAAATACATTATATATATACTGTTTATTATACTCTAATTGGTATTAAAGAGTAAGTTGAATGTGTTTCGACATAACCAAGAGTCGATATGAAGTCATATTTGTGAATGTACAATACTCCACATTTACGTGAAGTCATGTCCATTCACAAGTATGACTCCATTTCTCTTATCGCTCATATATATATATGAGATCGGCTGGATGTTGCAAAAACACAGCAATACATACAATGTCAATAGCATATTCAGCGATCAGTCTTCATAGTAATTAATATCACAGCAACTTCATATTATCTCAGTTCGATATTGATTCATAAGAATGAATATTCGTCAATATACATATTTCAGAAGATATTGATATTGAGTTTACATTAGTTCAATATAGATTAATATCAATTTCAAATATATCATTATTGTGGTTTTTCAATAACATTGAATAGAGTATAATTCAATCTACATTGAATTAATATATATACAGTTTTAAAACAAGAATTAAAATTAAATTTCTTAAAGTAGATAAATCTGATCAAAATTTAACAGAGCCGATAGTGACAAGACAGAGAACTTAGAATTTGCAAAATAAGAGTGGAACAAGAATCTAGAACCTTGAAAATAAGAGTGATAGTGAGTTTATAGGAAGATGCAACAAGTTTTCCATTAGAAAACTTGCTAGGAAAGCATTAGGGCAAGGGTTCCAATGGGTGGTGGGATTTGAAATATAAATTTGAATGTGGCACCAATGTTTGGGGGAACTTGTGTCTTTAGCCACTAGGCCTCCAAACTTTTGATGTAGCTAACAACAAAAAATGGATGTCTAATAATTTTTGCATTACATCAGAGTGATAGATTTCGACCAACAAATAGGTTAAATGAGACCTAAAACATGACTATAGGCGTGGGCATCGAAATGAGTATAGAAACATAAGGTGAAAAGAGTAAAGTATATTGTTTTCAATCTTATATTTTGTCCCTATTTTAGTTGACTCATGGAATTATTTGAGAATGTATATTAATAAATTACATAAATATAACTAACATATTTGAATGATGCTATTAAAAGGTTACAAAAGAGCTCATGCTCTTTGTCTTCTCATCATTTTCTCCTTCATTCGAGCATATGCTTTGAAATGCAATGCACTTACAGAAGATAGTGTAGTTGTTGGTCATCAAGAGAATATATGCTAACTAGAAATCAAAAGAAAAATACCATAGTTGGCAGAGTTACTCCATAAAAACATGGCAGACCCAAAATTTTTGACAACAAAGACTAAAAAAATTCGACAACTTAAAAAATTGTTTAATTTTCATTAAACACAGTTTATTTTTGCAAAATTCAATGACAAAATGTATCCAATGACACCATAAATAAGTACAAAAATGTTTTCTATCAAATTTGATTAATTTGAATACAAATTGAGTACAATATCACTTTATCATGTGGAATCCTAATACAACAGCTAGCTGATAACTATTATGAATTTATGATGATTGCCTTTCAAAGTCATGATCATCATAATTCATAAATTGCATATTACAACATTTTACATCTTCCTCTTCCTTGTTGTAGTGAAAACTTGGGAAGAGGTTCTAATCCTTGCACTCCGTTGCAGCTCCTTGGCTGACATTGAAGGCTATGTTTGTGGCTTTAACTTGACCTCCATCCTGCTATTAGATGGCAATGATTCCTCTCTGCCTCATCAATGTTATCCAATAACATTCTAGCAGCTCCTTTTATTGCAGCCACATCCTCCAGTACTTGCATCTCATCAAGAATCTCATCTGCAATAAACAATGGGTTCTAATATCCAATCATCACAGGATCAATGTCGTCCAAATGAATAACCTCCTCTACCTTTCTTGTTTGAAGCTGAAGGTTGAATATTAATGGCATGTGAAATCTTTGATATTGATAGAATATAATATCCCCGAGTAGGACTTTTACTTGATTTACCCTAAAATTCCCAATTAGGGTTTGGATTGCTCTTGGAAATGGCAATTTACTTAGTCTTTGTAATGTTTCCTACTAGGAGGCTGCCAACTCCCAATGATTAACATACATCAGAATGCATTTAAATTGGATTAAATTAAGAAACAATGGATGATTCATAATACATTTGACAGTTAACATACTTGAGCCTTGATTCCTTCTCTCCTAAACATCCACCCTAAGGACGATAGGGAATACTTGTCACAGGGCGCTTGGAGACCAACTACAGATAGGCTCCCTCAAGGTTTCCAGAACATGTGTTCATATCCATCTTGAGACATTTTCCTCAAGGCTTCAGAGATACATGTCCTTACCCCATCTTGGGACTTACCCGTCTTGTGAGGATTTACACCCACATCTCCCTATAAGCCAACCTATCCTCTTAAGGGGCTATAGCGAGTGATTAAGGAATAGACTTTGAATATACTTAACTTCAAACAGATTATGAATAATTATGTAATCGATGATATACACTTGAATCACTAAAGTAATCTCGTTATTTATGCAATAATACACACACACACACACACACACACACACACATATAATAAGAATACTTATAATATTTATGTTTTAGGCTTTATATCTGCCTTAACTATAGTAATCTTCAGACATAATCATAATTGAAAATAAGAAATCTAATTTACAATCAAGACCCTCATACCAAACTGATATTCAATAGTGGCTGCAATAATCTGCCAGCTTAAGAAGTTCGATCTGCAAGTCGAGAGGTTCGGACTTGCAGGATTCTAATTTCCAATCCCTTCAGATTCCCTCCTCCCAATCTGATGAGTATCAAATAAATTTTCTAATCTCTAATCCTCTGATGCCCTTCCACAAATAAGGGACTGCTGATGTATATCCCTAAGGGACATGACTTGCTGTGATTATGACATTTCTCAAGAGAGGTGTCTCTTCTTATAATTTGGTTTTTTAACTAATTTACTTCAGCGATAACAGTCTTTAATGACAGTGATTCAGTCTTGGAGTAAACAGCAATTTTAATCCAGAGTGGCCACCTTCCAACAGATTGAATATTGTATCCCATGCAATACACATTAACCACGAAATAGCTTGGATATTAACTACGAAACTAGGAATACATTTTAGCCTATTGATCTATTATTGCAGGGGATATTGAAGTCCATGACTTCAGTCTTCAGAGATAAAGAGCGAATACGTCTGTAAGTGAAGGAATAAATACTCCCGTAATAACTTTGTCTTCTCACACGCCACCGTGAATAATGATATTCTTTTACTGACTTATGATTTGGCTTAGTGACTCTTGCTTGTGATTCATGGCAATGACATTTTGTAAACAAGAAATTTCAGTTGCTGTAATTTATTTCATGATATCATTCATATGTTTTGATCCCTCCTGAAGATAATTGTTGTCCTCTTTACTGGGATTATTGATCTGTCATTAATTAATTGAATCTTTATGATCGATATGCAATGGTGAATGGATTCCCTCCATCGGCGTATATGGGATCTTTGATCGTCCTTGATTTTGTTTTTGGTCGGTAATAATAGTTTTTTTTGATTAATATGAAGGTCCATTACATAGCTTGAGCATCAAAATATGCTTTGATAATCAGTTCTGGACCACTTATCTAGAGACTACATCTATCTTCAACTTACAAGAAAACATATGATCCTGTATTCATTGTCAACAACCCACCATAGTGTTGATATTATGGCCTTTACGGCAAATATCTCATGCATTGGATAAAGACATTAAATATATAGTGTATATATTTATCATTATAATTCGATATATAAATAATAATATTAAATATAAGAGATATTTAATATTCATTGTCTATTTAATAAATCGATTATATATGATTAATGGTCTAATTTAAGGAATAATAAGCCAGTGCCCAAAGTTGGCCTCTTGGGAAATAATGTTTTATCCAAGTCGGCCTCTTGAGGAGGCACTCCAAGCTCATATAAAAGAGGATCGATTCTTGGAAAAGAATATATCAAAAACATAACATATAATCTTCTCCCAAGGATCGATTATTTTAGGCAGCGATTTAGTGTTTGAGCAATTTGGAGCAGAGGTTATAAGAAGCAGCAGTGTATCCTAGATCAGTGAATTCATTGGCAACATAGATGGAGGTTTGAATTGACTTCACTCAAGTGCAGATCTGAGAGAAGGGAAGAGCTGTGAATTGCTTCTATAGATCTGGAAAGAGCTGCGAGCTACCTCTACAGATCTGATATTATACTTGCATATTCATGGTCTAAATATCTGATATTTAGACCATCGAATAAGAGCAGATCTGATTTGACATTTCAAACCTAGATCCGTATAGATAGAGGAGAAGTCATACATCTGATTGGATCAGATTAATAGAAGAAATCAAAGTCAAGTTGAAGGATTAACTTTGAAGGCCTTCACAGTCAACTTCAATTGATACAATCCGGGTACTATCTCTCTTTGTTCTTAATCATTTCTTTATATCCCGTGCTTAGTCTTGAAAGATCTCTATAGCTTGATCATTCTTAGGTAAATCTGAAAAATACTAACATGGTATCAGTGGCTAGGTTGAGTTAAAGATCCATTTCAAATTTAGGAATTCAGTCTAACTCTTTCAAAACTAAGGAAGAAATACTATGGTAACCGGGGGTTTGGCCTAAACATAATAAATTTGGTTTTACATATGAAGAACATAAAAGTAGGTCTAAATTTTGCATTAAGGTTGAATATGCAAATTGCCCTAGTTAGTTCAAACTACCCTAAGAGGGAATCTAAGCTTAAGAGGAGTTTAATCATGGGCTCTCTTACCTCTCCCTCTTACATGTGTAAGATCATCCCTTATTGGCATGGCTTAGCTTAATAGCATATGGCATATTATTGGTTGGTTCATTGGCATATGTTACAATGATTGACTGATTCATTAACATATGCTTCATTGGCATATTATTATCAGCCGAGTCATTATCATTTGCATTGATTGACTGGCTCATGATTTGGTTCATGCACTTGGCTGATTCATGAGTATTGGCATTTGTCATATTTCTATGTCATTTATGTGTGAGCACATCTCTTTTGCATAACACTTGGCTTGTGTTAGCATACCCTTCTTCATTGTTATGGCTAAGTCTATATTTGTGACATATAGTTGAGACTATATTGTTTTTGGTATAGCTGGATAACTGTTTCATGTATTTTTTATATATGTGGAGACAAACATAACCAATTAATTGTCATTGACTGTTTATGAATGTTAAGGAAGTACTTTGGTACATTGACAGCATTGGTTTGTGTTGGCCTTTACATTGGCATTAAACAATAATATAATCTGGTATGTATGAGGAAACTTACCTTCCTTTCTAAGCTGAGTCTATTGCATATTGAAAGAGAGTTTTTCTACTATATGCACTGACATATTTCTGTCTTGGACTTATTTACGGCTGATTATCTAATTCATGTATGAATGGCAACATACTTGGCATACATTATGGGAAGCATACTTTGGCTTCACATCAGTATATGTTTTTGCATTGTACTGTTTTACAAATGCTTTAGCAGCACTATTTCACACTAGATAATGCATTGGTTTACTTTTTTCTATATTCTTGGTTGAATCATATTGCATACTTGTTCTATGAGAGAACTACATTTAGATATATGTAAAGTATACATTGGCTATGTATTATTGATTCAGGTTCACATGATCTTATTGACATATTTCAAAATTGCCATTCCCTTAATGGTTAAGAGAGTCTTAACATTGTTAGAGGGAGAAGATAGGATCATCCAGAGGGAGTAGGTCTCCTTGAATAACATATACCCTGGGGTAACTTAATTGTGGGTATGTGGTTTAAGAGGGAGTTCAATTATGGGTTCACTTGCACCTAATTTTGTGTTATGAACTCCTTCCTTATGTCTTGTTGATCATATGTATGGGTAGGATCATAACTCATTGGCTTGATCATCATAACTGGTTAGTTTTGATTTATGATTGTATGTGAGGAACATACACTGCTGATTGGATCAGCTGGTTAGGAATGTCCAATTAGCATAATTGATTATCTGTTTAGTTGATTGACATAATTTACATTTTATTTTGAATGTATGAGGAGCATACTTCACATTATGTACATTGTGTTACATTTTTGTTATGTATGAATGGATGCATACTTCAGGTTGGCATATGGAACATACATTGACATCTGTTATGCTTCTGTTATGTATGAGGAGTATACCTTACATTATGTTACAGCTACATTGACATATTTCTGTTATGTGGGTACATAGTTTACCTTGACATATGTTATACTTTACGCTGTTATAGGGGAACATTCACAACTGATTGTTAGTATAGCTAATTAACTATTTTAATGTATGGGCACATACATTGGTTTTATGTATGTCATAGGAACTTACTTTATGTTGCTTGGGAGCATAGTTTACATTGGCATAAGTTATGTTTAACATTACCTTGCATATGTTACATTGGCATATCATATGTATGTTTGGAAACATACTTCCTTTTATACAGTGCACTTGGTTATATGTGTGGACATAACTGAGACTATATTGCATTTGGTTATTGCAATTGCTTATGGACTCATTTTTATTCGGTATACTTTGTTATGTATGTATGGATCATACTTTCTTTAGCTGAGTCTATATTTATTGATTTTAGCTGAGACTATTATATGTGGTTCTATGTGTGAACACATTTCTTTACATTGCACTTGGTTCTTATGATTATAAGATCATATTGGTTACTCTTATGCTTATGTGGATTCATTAGATAAGATTTATTTATTCTTATGCTTATAAGATTTAACTGGTTATGATCATTCATTTGGGTACACTTATACTTATGGCTAAGGTGTTCCTTATGAATTGATTACTTAGAGAATATCATGGACTTGATATTGTTCTCATGGATCAGGGATCCATTGTTGAGCATTTGGTGGACATCATGGACTTGATGTCTCGAGACCATTGCTCTGAGCATTTGGTGAATATCATGGACTTGATATTCGTTAGACCAATGCTCATGATATCATAGACTTGATATCTCTTGGATCAGGGATCCACATCTGAGTAATTGGTGGACATCATGGACTTGATGTCGATAGGCCATTACTCTGAGCACTTGGTGAATATCATGGACTTGATATTCGTTAGACCAATGCTCTTAACATCATGGACTTGATGTTGGTTTGATGTCACGGACTTGACATTTCTTGAGTCTTGGTGACTCGTGGATTTAGTTATCCACAGATTGGTTGGTATACATTGTTAAGGTTTTAGGATCATTACAAATGTAATAGCACTATCTCATTGTATGTGTTTTCCAAATGCAACAATCTCTTGCATTTATATTGATAATGAGCCAAGAAGAGACATGTCCTTTCATGGGACATGTCTATTCATTATTTTGTAATAATATAATGACAATTATGATTACACACACACACACACAATATCTCGAGTATTATATTAATTTATCTAATATTTACATAATAATAATAATAATTATTTTATCAATTTAACTATTTAGTTATTATGAGAATAATTATAATCTAACTTTATATATACATATATATCAATGTATATAGTAATATCAATTATTATATATATTGATATATATGAATATATATAATAAATCGTTTCTCATAATAATCATATAGTCAATATTATTTATCTGATCGATGCTACAAATATCAACACTCCCTCTTAGCTAGGGAGGATAAATCAATCCAATGTCAACACTTATGACACTTGGCAACATCAATCATATGATGTAAGCAATAAAGGCATCATCGTCAAGATGTAGTTAATAGAAACATAGTTTCAATATGTGGATTGCCTCCATCGGTGATTCTATCCACAAGCTCTCGTGCGGATTGCCTCTATCGGCGATTCGATCCACAAACTCACAAGCTTTGGTGTGGATTGCCTCCATCGGCGATTCTATACACAAGCTCTCGTGTGAATTGCCTCCATCGGCGATACTATTCACAAACTCACGAGCTTTGGTGTGGATTGCCTCCATCGGCGATTCTATCCACGAGCTTTGGTGTGGATTGCCTCCATCGGCGATTCTATCCACAAGCTCTCGTGTGAGTTGCCTCCATCAGCGATTCTATTCACAAACTCACGAGCTTTGGTGTAGATTGCCTCCATCGGCGATTCTATCCACAATTAAGATCACAAAAATATCTATCACAATAGAAAGTTATTGCAAGATCGTCACCTTCCAATAACTTTAACAAATACAAGTGATAATCATTTGGAAGTCGTCACTTCCTCATGATTTTCACAGGGGGCAAGCCCATTAAAAACATTCACGATTCATTAGTATAATAATCAATTATATCAAGATTACCTCAGGAGTGTTTCACCTTCAACAGTGAATTCCCTTTCAATCAACATGATCAAGATTGTCACAAGTTGACTGAACCATCTGCTCCCTCTGAAGCTCAAGTTTATCAACTTCTTGACCTCTTTTGAAATGTTAGACTCCCTTTGCATCTATTCTCAATCATCAATTCATTTGCAGGCATCAAGTTATTTCTCCCTTGAATGTAATTATCTTGTGCTTCTATCCTAAAGGTATGTTAGAGAGAGATTACAAATAGCTCATTAAACTATCTCGACCGAAAATACCAATGATAGAAGCATACAATATTTTACTAACCAATAGTATAGCATTAATTACAAACTCAAAAATTATGTGCATTAATAAAACATAAAATACTTATTTTTTATAAATTTCAAGTATCTCATTCTGTAAGGTGAGCCCAGATAGAAAATATCATGCTAATTCACAGAATGATGTCATCATTCTCAAACATTACCATAATTCTTCACATGACATATCTTGAATATCCAAAGGTTCTATACACTATCACAACCTTCAATCTTATTAGATCTCCCTTCAAGCAGTTAGGCTTTTAAAGAAGGAACCTCGCTCTTTTATAGATTTTTTTTTTTTTTTTTGCATAGACCCGTACACATTCGGTCATAACTTTTGAACTAGACATTTTCTTTCCAATCGCTTCGGTGAGATTCTTCTAAATTTGGTTGTCACAAACATATCCAAAACTTAGCACAATCTAACGGTGCATTTGTGAGATATGGTCCTCGTACCGAGATTGTATTTTTTGAGACAGTCACACATTCACCATCAATAAACTACTCTCTTACATTTGCAACTTGGCTCTGATAAGGTTTTAGGATCATTGCAAATGTAATAGCACTATCTCATTGTATGTGTTTTCCAAATGCAACAATCTCTTGCATTTATATTGAGAATGAGCCAAGAAGAGACATGTCCTTTCATGGGACATGTCTATTCATTATTTTGTAATTAATATAATGACAATTATGATTACACAGACACACATATATAATATCTCTTGAGTATTATATTAATTTATCTAATATTTACTTAATAATAATAATTATTATTTTATCAATTTTACTATTTAGTTATTATGAGAATAATTATAATCTAACTTTATATATACATATATATCAATGTATATAGTAATATCAATTATTATATATATTGATATATATGAATATATTAAATAAATTATTTCTCATAATAATCATATAGTCAATATTATTTATCTGACCGATGCTACAAATATCAACATACATCATGGACTTGATGATACCATGAATATCATGGACTTGATATTCTATTGGCCGAGTCAAGAGGACTCGTGGATCTAGGAAATCCACAAATTGATTGGAAATATCATAAATTTGATATCATGGACTTGATATCACTTATGGTTGATAAACATCATGGACTAGATGTTATCATGAATGTCATGGACTTGATATTCCTGGGTCATGGTGACCAGTGGATTTAGGAAATCCACATTTGGATGTTAAGCATCATATGATATGATGGTTCTCATATGAATATGAGATGTACGATTGACGAATAATGAAGAACATTTGTGTTCTCATTACATCTTGTAGATAGAGATCTACTATCATAGATGAGAAATCTATGGCATCATTGAATAAGGAATCCATTTTTGTTATGTTTTGAGCTTTGAGTCACGGAAACTCGTGGATCTAGGAAATCCACATTCGGTTGGTAAACATCTTGTGATTTGATTTTACCATGGAAAGATGATTTTCATATGGATATGAAATCTATGGTTGGGAATGATAATGAACATATGTGTTGTTATCAAAATTGGTAGAATGGAGATCTACCTTCATAGATGAGAGATCTATGAAATCCATTTTGGTTATGTTTTGTGATGAAGAATCCATGAGTGGATATTTGCCTCAAGTCCAAGAGGGAGTGTTGATATTATGGCCTTTACGACAAATATCTCATGCATTGGATAAAGACATTAAATATATAGTGTATATATTTATCATTATAATTCGATATATAAATAATAATATTAAATATAAGAGATATTTAATATTCATTGTTTATTTGATAAATCGATTATAATTTATATATGATTAATGGTCTAATTTAAGGAATAATTAGTTAGGGCCCAAAGTCGGCCTCTTGAGGCAATCCAAGCTCATATAAAGGAGGATCGATTCTTGGAAAAGAATATATCAAAAATATAACATATAATCTTCTCTCAAGGATCGATTATTCTAGGCAGCGATTTACTGTTTGAGCAATTTGGAGCAGAGGTTATAAGAAGCAGCAGTGCATCATAGATCAGCGAATCCATTGGCAACATAGATGTAGGTTTGAATTGACGTCACTCAAGTGCAGATCTGAGAGAAGGGAAGAGCTGCGAATTGCTTCTATAGATCTGGAAAGAGCTGCGAGCTGCTTCTACAGATCTGATATTACACTTGCATATTCATGGTCTAAATATCTGATATTTAGACCATCGAATAAGGGCAGATCTGATTTGACATTTCAAACCTAGATCCGTATAGATAGAGGAGAAGTCATACATTTGATTGGATCAGATTAATAGAAGAAATCAAAGTCAAGTTGAAGGATTAACTTTGAAGACCTTCACAGTCAACTTCAATTGATACAATCCGGGTACTATCTCTCTTTGTTCTTAATCATTTCTTTATATCCTGTGCTTAGTCTTGAAAGATCTCTATAGCTTGATCATTCCTAGGTAAATTTGGAAAATACTAACACATAGAACCATTACGAAAACTTACATCCAACCCAGCTGCCATTACTGTTACCATACATCCATCTGTTAATTGACATAGAAGCATACTGTAAATTTTGTTAACTTTATCCAAAAAGACCCCAGCTAACCTCCCCGCTTACTTCCTTAATCCTACTTATGGAGAATGCTATGCATCCTTACATGTTTACAAAATAAACAGACTTCCAAATCAAAAAAGCTTTTACTGATTACATTTATCAAAAACTACTTCACAAAAACACTGTCGTTATTGTTCTCAGACCTGGCCTTTTCCATTTCTTGCTCTTACTGCCTTCCTGGTTCGCAGTCTTCTTGTCACCCCATTTGGAAAAGCTTGAGCCAGCTTGTTTGCCTCAAAATCATGTCTTCGAAGGGCAAGTTTTAGCTCCTCCCACGCTGTGAGGATCTTAAGCTTGTAATTCTCTGTCCACTTTCCCCTGCCATCGAACAAAAGGAATAACTCCAAATTCCCGCGCTTCCTCTTCATCTTCAATGCCTTCAGAGATGTCTAAATCAATGCCTGACACTGCCCTCTCAAAAATGGAGTCCAGCCCAAGAAGCAAATCTTCATTGAAAAGGGATGTCACCACCCACTTAATCATTGCTTCCTCTTCTGCAATTTCCAAACCCCAAGCCACTATCATTGAGATAATGTACACATTCATGCGGAATCTATGTTTAACCTCCATGAATTTTGACACCAACACCCCAAAGACAGCCTCTATGACATCATCTCGATTGCATTTCATCAATCTTTTCAAATGTTCCTCCTTGACTGGTCTGAAAAAGCCTTTCTGTTGCTTTTTCATTTTAACTGTGAAATTAGCCTTCATCCTCCTTCCCACAACTCGCCACTACCCTGTTTTTGCAGAGGAACAATATGCAAACTCCAATTTCCGCTGCCTTGTTTGGAAACTGCCGTCTCTTTTATAAAGTAAAACACACGAGTGACTGCCATTTTTAATAAATAACCCTTGTGTCAACACCCATTTCATTCATTCTGCCATCATTATTTAATCTCTTCATTAACTCATAGCTAGATCATAATCTTTTTTGTAGGCGCTGATTATTCTTAAATGCTAAGCCTGATGCCTTCACTTGCTTTGAAAATACAACCTACAATTAGCTCTGTGACCATCCCGCTACCCTTTATCATTATCAGTACTACCACCTTTTTTATGACATCATTAATGTCTATAGCCATGGTCATTTTTGAAAAGATTTTGAGGTTGCTTTTTTCATAACTTTTAATCGTTTTTAAACAAATTAAATTGTTACAGAATCGACTTCACTGCTTTCAAAGTCTTCTAATGAGAGATTCCTTAAGTCCTCAATCCTTGTTTTATCTTCCATGTCAAACAATAATGCCCATTTTGACAGACAATCTGCCTCCTTGTTTCCTGCTCGTCGGATGTGGCTTATTTTAAAATCCTCAAAATGTGATAAATGATCAGTTATTGCTGAAATGTAGCTCTGCAAATGCCAATCCTCTGCCTTTCCCTTCATAATCGCCTACACTATAATAAGTGAATCACCTTCCAGATGGAATTTTTTTAGACCCAATGATCTACTGAGAGTAACTGCCAATAGAGCATCTTTGGCCTCAGCCATATTGTTAGTTCCTTCCTCTAGTATTTTAGCTACAATTACCACTGTTTCCCCTTTCCAATTGTGAACTATGACCCCTGCTCCTGAAGGTCCTGGATTACCTTTTGCTACTCTGTCAAAATTTATTTTAAACCATCCATCTTGAGGCTTTTTCCACTTAACCTCCACTGTATTCTTGGTAACTGTCGTGCCCCAATTTGATCCATTATTAGATCTAATCTTCATCCTAGGCCACATTTTTTGAATTCTATTGTCCTCCAAGGTGTAAGGGGTTTGGGTGAGTTGTACTTGTGATGCTGCTGCCTCAACAACTTCTTCTATCATATGGTTAATTCTGAATCAAATTCTATCCATAGATTCTTTTTTATCCAAAAAAATCCTCCTATTACGCTCTTTCCAAATCTCCCATACTAGGACTGAAGGACTTATCAACCACACACTAGATAAAGTGGATTTCCTATGATGCACCGGCCAGCTTTCAAAAACTTATTTTAGAGAATTTTGCAGTGGACCCTGCCATCCTAATTTTTCTTTAAGTGTTTCCCAGCATTCTGAAGCTACTCTACATTGCAAGAGTAGATGATCTACACTTTCTTCATCAGTATCACACATAACACACTAAATAGGCCCTTTGAAACTAAGTCTCTTTCTTCTTTCTCTAGTTAAAAGCCTGCCCCTTATTGCTAGCCATGCAAAAGTTCCTGCCTTCGAAAGACAATCCTTCCCCCATCATAACTTAGTTGGCCAGCTGTTCTCTTCTAATTTGTCCAAAATTTGATAGCCAAGTTTGACAGAATATTTCCCACTCATTGATCCACACCAAACAATTCTATCTTCGTTCTTACTGATGATGAGTTTCTTGTTCTAAAAGATGTTTCTCATTTGTCTTGCTTGCTGTTCTGACAGACCTACATTATCAACACTTTTCCATACCCATTCATAGCCAAATAGCCACTGTTTATACTCTAAATAATCACTGATTTTCTCGCCCCATCTCTGTGTAAAAAATAATCTCAGATCATGGTTTTCAGCTTCATTTTTTAGTCCTGGTGATCCATTCCGCGAGTCTTCCCCAAATTTGGCATTCCTTCCATTACCTATTTGCCAAGTGATGTGAATAGTGATAACTGGCCCACAAGCCACAATAAAATTCCATTTAGCTGATCCTTTAGGAGGGTTACAAATTGTTAAGATCATGTGATCTTCTCTAGAATCTAAGTATTTTGCTTTTATTACCTTTACCCACAAAAGGTTTGGATTAAAAAATATACTCCACACCAATTTAGTGCCTAATGCTTCATTCATTAGCTGCCAGTCTTTAATCCCAACACCTCCTTTACTTTTGCTCTGCATACTTTGTCCCATGCTAGTAAAGGAATCTTATCATCTGTACTTGCACCATTCCAAAAAAATTTCCACATTCTACACCCTATCACTTTAATCACCTTTTCAGGGATTTTCTAACACATCATCAAGAAGATTGGAATTGCAGATATCACTGACTTCAACATCAGGATCCTACTAGCCGATGTGAGCCACTTGCTTTTCCATCCATCCATATGTTTGATGCAGCTGTCTATGAGATCCTTCCATATATTTGCTCTACAAGCACCCCCGAAAAGAGGTATTCCCAAATATTTCCCAGTCAAATTACCTAGCCTCATTCCTAAAATTTTGCATATCTCATGTTGCTTTTGAATGGTTGTATTGAAGAAATAAATTTCTGATTTTCTCCAATTAATGCATTGGCCCAAAGCCTTACTATACTTATCAATTGTTTTTAAATAACTCGGGCTGTAATGTTAACTTAATTCATGCAATAATAAAAGATAACTATTGTATATGAATTAATAGAAACAAAATGATAAGCTATATGTGTATTGAGAAATCCATGCTATGCTTGTTATTACTCCAGTCTAGGAGAATGCTAAAGATGTAAACGGTTGCTTTGACACCAAACTCAACAGTTTCCTTCAAGGTTTTACAGATCCAAGCCCTTAAGCCTTTCTTGGACTTGTCCGCATGGCGCTCGGGATCGCTGATCCTTACCTATCTTGGAAATGACCGATTGGCTGGATTTACACAGGCCTCTCCCTGAATACATCCTTACACTTCTCTGTCAGACTTAATAATAACAAGTCATATATATTCAAATATAACGTAAGGCTTATTATCAATGTTTATTAAAATTCATTAAGAGACATAGCCGGAGGATATCTACACATACCAATTATATATATATATATATATATGTATGTATGTATATTCACTTATGAAATATATGTATATCTTGTGTATAATGTATATGTATATTCACTTATGAAATATAACATGCATATATTTATGATTGCATTATTAAAATGCTTTTATATACATATGATCTCTTATTATTAATGAATGCACATATAATATATATATGTATGATTATCGTTATTACATATATATATTTATTATATCTATATCACTTTATATATTTATACGACCATATGTTGGTCCTTTATCCTTAATAGCATATATACATATCTAATTCAGATATGCTACAACCTTACTTTTTGTTACAGAAAGCCCTCTAAAGGACTTATTTGCTTTCCTATCTCTTCCTTGAAGAGTATTGATTATAAATAATTATTTCTGACTCTCTTCTTATTATCCCTCCAAATCGATCTAAGCTGATATTTTAGATCATGTCTTAATTTATAATGTCAATTTGGGGGCCATGACACCGGCTTCCCTTAAAGATGCTTCTCCCATCAAGAATGTGTCATCTACAAATTGTAGATGTGAGAGTGGGTCTATTCCATCAGCAACTTTAATCCCTTTCCAATGGCCGTCCCTTCTCTTCTTGGAAATTAATCTTCCTAGAACTTCTGCCATGATTATAAAGAGAAAAGGGGAGATTGGGTCTCCTTGCCTTATCCCCTTGTTAGAGTCAAAGAAACCTTATGGACTGCCATTTACAAGGATTGAAAAACACGTGGTGCTGATACAACTTTCAATCCATCCAATCCATGCTTTGCAAAAACCAAAATTTTCCAAAACTTTTAACAAAAACCTCCTATTCACCTCATCATATGCTTTTCTTATGTCTAATTTAATCATCATTCGTTCTGTTTTCGCGGTCCTAACAGAATGGATAACCTAATGTGCTACAATTACACCTTCATATATGGATTTGTTAGGAGAAGAACCACTTTGTTCATTGAAAATAACAATATCCAATACACCTTTCGATCTATTGGCTATAACCTTGGCAATAATCTTGTAAATTGTGTTACATAAAAAAATAGGTCTATATTCCTCAAAGGTGTTTGTATCAGACCTTTTTGGGATTAGATCTATGAATGTATTGTTGAAGTCCTTTAGTATGAATCCCCCAACCCTAGATTCCTCAACAACTTGCTAGATGTCAGAACCAAAAACATCCCATAATTTTTGAAAAAAGACCGCCGGAAAGCCATTCGGCCCTGGAGCCTTATCACCCCCCAAATAAAAAAGAGCAGATTTAGCTTCCTCCTTGGAAATAGGGCTCATAAGCATTGCATTTTGGGCTTCCAAAACACAACTAGGAGTAACATACAAAATATCTAAATCAGTCTCTAAGCTTGCTGGATCACATAAGAAATTTTCTGATAAATATCTTATAGCTTCATCATTTATTTCGTTTGCTGTCTGAAGTATATTGCCATTTAGATCCTTTATTGATTTTTTGTTTGTTTTGAGCTTGTTTCACCTTCACCGAGTTATTATATTTTATTTATTTATTTTATATTTTAATTTTATTACAGTTTAATATTAAATTACATTTCAGGAAGGGGATGTTACATAGTATGACACTTCATTGATCATTATGATAACGATAAACATAATTGTCTAAGTTTTTGATTCACTCGTTAGTTTGCAAACACACATAAAACCACAAGATCAATATCATTACGAAATCTCAAGTTCACACACAGTGACTATCCTGAGCATAGGTCACATATATAGAAGGTGACTAACTCATACACATTACACACACGACAATGATTAGTGCATGTGCACATCACAATTGCAATAGGTACAATAGTTTCTAGCTTACATGCACATCACAAGTACAACAATGATAAGCTCATACATACACAAGTACACAAGTTATCAGTTCATGCATACATCACAAGTACAATATTTACTAGTTTAAGCATACATCACATATATCTAGTGTTGAGTGATCGACACTTATCACATGCTTACATAAAGAGCAACTAGTAAAGTGCAAATGGATGCATGCATCATTCCACTACTTGATTCACAATTACATAAGCTAGGTCCGACTCTTTTTCCCAAACTATTGCCGTCCATGATGACAATCAAGCAATCCATGTTTCTTGATTTCACCATTGACAAGGGCATCAACAACAATGTGCACATACCCTGAGGTCATTTATAGAGTGAGATATTGACATGTTAGTGACTAACACCTATTTTTTTAGGGCCCGTTTGGTGCATGGAATTAATTTATCCAGAATAGGCCTATTCTAGAATAAGGAACTATTCTCAGATTAATTAATCTTGAAAACAAAAGCTGGAATAATCTATTCTACGTTTGGATCCCATAATGTGGAATTGGAATAAGGATTATTTTTCATTTTTTTAATTAATTTGAACAATACGTATTTTTAACTTATTAAAAAATTATAATTATATAAAAAAAAAATTTCTTAAAAATTTTAATTTTTGAACTTATCATTTTTGTTGCTGGTTTTTAAATTAAAGTATATATGTGTTTTTAACTTATATATTTTTAAATTAAAATATGTATTAATAACTTTAAAAAAAAAAATTATAAAAGCTAATTATAAAAAAATTATGTAAAAAAAAATTATAAATTTTTTTTAATAAAAAAAAACTATAAAAAAATAAGATTATAATCACTTAACCGTTCACGCACGGCCCTGAAAAACTTATACATTTTGTTGTAATTTCGAATCCATGAAAAGCTTATTCTAGAATAAAAAATGAATTCCAAGTTTTTTTTGGAATGAATTAATCCAAGCAATGGCCCAAAAATGGGGATTAATTTTCTAATTCGGGAATTCAAAAAATGGCCACAAACGGTGAATTGCTTAATTCTCGCATTAAATAATGACTATTCTAGGTTAATACCAGGAACCAAACAGGCCCTTAATGCATTAAATAGAAGAAGAATGTTGATGCATTTTGCACTACACTATGGGTCCCACCCTTTTCCTCCATCTTTTGCTCTATCATGATGATGGTAAGCATCTTGTATTTTGTGACACCATTAGGCAACTATGAAGAGGATTTAGTGTATCCCATACTACACCACTGGTCTACCCTCCATTCTAAAGGTCATGTAGGCACAAGTGAGATTTCCACAAGTAGTGAAACTATCTAGTTCGGTGTGTTGGTGCCCAAAAACGATGGATCACTTTTGGCCAACGGACAGGTACACACTAATACCTCTGCAATTCTGGCTTAATCAAATCAAGGCTGGTAGGCCTAAATTCACTTTAAACTATCAAATTCTCTATGTTGCACAACTGGGTACATAAATAAACAAAGTTCCTCCCAAGGTGGTGAATGATCCTTGAAGGAAAGAAACAAATCCTCTAATAATCTCTATTTTATAAATCTTGACTAAAGTGGATTAAACTTAGGACTCAAAAGTAATATTTTTGAAATAATGATTATATAATCTACAAACCACAAAGTATGAACCAAATGACAATTTCCAAATTATAGTTAGATCAGTGCCTTCTAAATACTTGGGCTATAGAGTCATAAAACTTTCAATCCTACGTATAATCAGAGATGGTTTTAAAGTAACTCACTCTTGTAAAGCGAGACCATCACCCTACAAGCTTCTATTGAAACAAATTTTAAAACAACTTATACAATAGGTCCTATGGTTTTTAACCCAACTTAAGAGCTCGAAAGGAAACAGTAACAGGTTCTCAGACCATGCTACCATTATTCAAATTGTACCAATTAGTCATAAATGAATGCATCAAATAGAAAAACATAGTAGGATACCCTTGTTCATAGAGTAATCTGAAAGACTAATTGAAAACATAAACTTATAACCACAAATAAAAAAGAAGAGCACTTATCTTTATTAATGTTAAAAAAAATAGTACATTAGAGTTCATATTGTAGTTTTGATCAAATTATATCCTATGAAAATATATCTTGTATTGTATTCTCTCTTTTTACATTTTACATTATGTATATATACATGTTTGAGTGGCTTTCACATCTCTTTAGGGTGAAAAGACACCCTTGTTACAAATTGTTTTGAAAAAATGATAAACTAACTAAAAAATAACTACCTAACTTTTGGATTTGGGCTTGGTTGAAAAACCAAAACACCTCGTGGAAAGTTAAGATTTTTATTGCAGATAGGAAATTTGATTTCTCGAATTGGGTCTTTTTTAGATTTTTAAAATTCGATCATCTTTTGCATCCATCGACATCATCTTTGCAGCAAGTCGAAATTCTAGCATTTTTTTAAGGCTTTGATCATAGAATTTTGATTGTTCTTGTCACAGAGCTTCCTTCCATAATATCTCAACCTTTTAATTGTAAATTAATGTAATATTTTATCCCATTTCATGTACTCCATTAATTATTGGGCATAGAGTTTAAGAGGCCATTTTTTAGGGTTTTATCACTATATAGGACTCCAAATTTTGCCCAAAATTTAGAGTTCCAACAGGCTCTTTCTGGGGACATATGCTCTATGTGAGCATAGCGAGATTCCAACTATCTCTGGAGAAGCAGACTAAGTATCCATACTAATTTGATGCGAAATAAAATTGGGTGGCCCTAGGCCCCCCAAAATTGAAAATTGATCATTTCCTCTATCAAACACTTGATTTTGATCATGTAACACTTTTAACCTTGCTGCATTACACATGTCATCCTTATAGACAATTCTCACCACTTCATCAATATGAGCTTTGGCATCCAATCTATATTCAACCCTTGAGAAATCATCAAGTCTATTGTAATCCTTGCTGAATAGAAGATTTTGGTTAATCATACAAACCTCTAGGTTAGTCTTCTTTTTTCGGATACCTTCTTGTTCACAATCTGCCCCATCTCTATATTTTGGATATTTTTTCTCCTCACCAAAAGGCTTTGAGAATAGCTTATCTTCAAGAACTACAAACTCTCTCTCACCAAGAGTTTGATCAGCTGGGACATTTCTAAAAATTTTAGAACTATGTTTCAACACATTCTTTTCATCATGTCTAGCTAATTCCATCTCATCTTCATATGTTTGGTGTATCTCTGGCTCAAAGGATGAACTCCAAGATATCTCACCCTTTGAATGCACTTCATGAGTTTCATCAAATTTAAAATTTGGACTGTTATCTTCATTATGATGCTGATGGATTCCATTGCATAAAGGATCCTCTTCAAACAATGGATTCGATAACATAGAGAAATCAGACATATCTTCATCTACTTCCTCTTCAAACAATGGATTCAGGAACATGGAGAATTCAGACATACATTCATAAGAATTTTCATTTGGATCATCAATTTTTTTATCAACAAGACTAACATCTTCATTGACATTATCTCCTGAAACTTCCTCATGTTCATGTAGTTCTATTTCATCTCCACAATTTGATTTCTCTTAAATATGGGCTGATCCGTCTACCTCCTTATCATAGTGGATTGAGAAAAAATTTGGACCATTCTTCTCAGTGTGTCTTTGGTATTCTATGTCTAATAAAGCTGAAATTTCTCTTGTATTGAGAAGGTTTTCCTCCTCATAATCATGGTCATTGATACATGTTTCCATACACATCTCATCATGTACAAATTCTTCCTCATTTTGATTTGACTTCTTTTGTTGATCTGAATCTAGAATATCATTAGGTTCTTGTGCCTCTTTTGTAACTTTGTCATTTTCTTCCATTACATCTTTTTGTGCAATTTCAAGAATAAGCTTTAGTTGCTCACAAGTTACTCCTAAACTGTATATTTTGTTTGAAAAACTTAGCCTGATATCAGAAGGTATTTTACGGAAAATATCCATCATCCTTATAAACAAACTCACCACATTTTCATTATCATATCGTTCTAAAGTAATAAATGCATCCAAGGGAGACATACATGATTCATCCCTGTCATGGAATGCATCAAGGAACCATTGTTCAAACTGCATCCATGATGAAATGCATTGTGTAGGTAATGATTCATATTTTTCCCTTGCATTATTCTTTAGTGACCATGCAAACAACTTCATGGCATCATCTTCTGTATAGATCTCATAATTATCAAAGAATATATGAAATGCATCCAAATGATCAAGAGCTGGTTCATCATAATCTCCATAAAATTCAGGAACCCTCTGTGAAAGATGTGAAAATAATTCATTAGAATTGCATTGAAACCTTCTAAGTTCTAAAGGTCTGGTATCAACGGGAATCAAAAACCTTTTGAAAATTTCCTTAAAAGGAAAATTTATCATCCCTTCTAGGCTATCTTCCTATCTCCTTCCGAGTTTTCTCCCTCAGTAGAGTCACTAACTGAAATTCTTTGTTCAATAGAGTCGCCACCTTCTTCATAAGAAGGATAAAATCATATAACTAATTTTGAGTTCTGTTTCCAGTAGAGTCTCACAACTGTAAACAAAGATTCTACAAATGTCTTTCACTGATAGCATTCTCAGTAGAGTCGCCAATTTGTTGGTGCCCAAAAACGATGGATCACTTTTGGCCAACTGACAGGTACACACTAATACCTCTGCAATTCTGGCTTAATCAAGCCAAGGCTGGTAGGCCTAAATTCACTTTAAACTATCAAATTCTCTATGTTGCACAACTGGGTACATAAATAAACAAAGTTTCTCCCAAGGTGGTGAATGATCCTTGGAGGAAAGAAACAAATCCTCTAATAATCTCTATTCTCTAAATACTTGGGCTATAGAGTCATAAAACTTTCAATCCTACGTATAATCAGAGACGGTTTTAAGGTAACTCACTCCTGTAAAGCGAGACCATCACCTTACAAGCTTCTATTGAAACAAATTTTAAAACAACTTATACAATAGGTCCTATGGTTTTTAACCCAATTTAAGAGCCCGAAAGGAAACAGTAATAGGTTCTCAGACCATGCTACCATTATTCAAATTGTACAAATTAGTCATAAATGAATGCATCAAATAGAAAAACACAGTAAGATACCCTGGTTCATAGAGTAATCTGAAAGACTAATTGAAAACATATAACTTATAACCACAAATAAAAAAGAAGAGCACTTATCTTTATTAATGTTAAAAAAAATAGTACATTAGAGTTCATATTGTAGTTTTGATCAAATTATATCCTATGAAAATATATCTTGTATTGTATTCTCTTTTTACATTTTACATTATGTATATATACATGTTGAAGTGGCTTTCACACCTCTTTAGGGTTAAAAGACACACCCTTATTACAAATTGTTTTGAAAAAATGATAAACTAACTAAAAAATAACTACCTAACTTTCGGATTTGGGCTTGGTTGAAAAACCAAAACACCTCGTGGAAAGCTAAAATTTTTATTGCAGATAGGAAATTTGATTTCCCGAACTGGGTCTTTTTTAGATTTTTAAAATTCGACCATCTTTTGCATCCGTCGACATCATCTTTGTAGCAGGTCGAAATTCTAGCATTTTTTGAAGGCTTTGTCATAGAATTTTGATTGTTCTTGTCACAGAGCTTCCTTCCATAATATCTCAACTTTTTAATTGAAAATTAATGTAATATTTTATCCCATTTCATGTACTCCATTAATTATTGGGCATAGAGTTTAAGAGGCTATTTTTTAGAGTTTTATCACTATATAGGACTCCAAATTTTGCCCAAAATTTAGAGCTCCAACACGGTGGTTTCTAACTTCAATCGCCCATAGGCCATTGGCAACAAGTCTATCCACCTAAGGAGTAGTAGCTTTGGCATATATCACCTTGTGACCTTAGTGATTTTGTTAGCTATCTACTTTACAACTCCGGTAGCACTTACAATTGATCACCCTTGTGCTATAGGTGATTGCTTGCTAACCCTTTGGTTACCATTACTTGCACGGTAGGGTAACTACCCACACAACCCTTCTTGTATCATAACTAGGGTAGCCCTTGGCAACCTTCATCTTCAGGAACCTAGTGAATGCCAGTTAATCCCTTGTAGTAGCTCAACATTAATCATTGGCATGGTTCAAAGATTTTCTGTCATTGCTGAAGTACCTTGGAGGTTCAAATTTGTAGGGTTCATACATAGCCTAAAGGGTGTCATAGTATTAGTCAAACGGACCTAGGTAAGTATATCAAAATCATTTATATCAAAAGTCTATACATAGAGTCTTATAGGCTTGGAGTTGAATTACATAAATACATAAAGATCATTTTGAATTAACACAAGGTGGTTTGTAACATTATACATAAACAATGCCGACTATAAAGTAGTCAAAACTCAAATCCATCAACATCATTCAGCTTACTATTTAGAAGTGCATTATGTATTAGATACAAGTTATCATGTATCTTTAACTCATTCATGACTAGATAATACAAATTTCAGCCTCAAATTGCAGAATATTGAAGAGGGAAAGTCAAACAAGTCTATAAACAACTCCAAATTTGGAGTTATTCCCCCAAACTACTCCGTGGGCATCCTTTGCCCCAGGATTGCCTATGAAGTCACATATAATTCTCTTCACAAGGTCTCTCTTAAGGAACATACTTAAGAGGTTTAATGATAGTTTCCCTTTTTTTATCAATCATGCAACCATCTGTTACAAGTCCTTTAGTTCATCTGTAGTTTCCAATAGTGTGGTTCTAGTGCCTCTAAATGAAGACATCGTCACTTATATTATTGTGCAAATATCTTTTCAAAAACTAACACAATACCAACAAAAGTAGAAATAGATTACCCACAAACTTAACTAATTTAGCCATCGAAGAAAATATAAATATTTTGTCCCTTCAAAATAGATAAACATTTTAATTATAGAATTATCATGTTGACAACAAAACAATTCAGGGACATAAACCCTACCACTTGATTTACCCAGTTATTTCCTTATAAACCTAGAGAATCCTTGCAGTGGCAGTTGCATAAGTGGATATTTAGAGCCCAACACATGCCACACACATACACACTAAATGTACAATATAAAGTCTAAACACTTGCCAATGTAATTGTGCACAAATGCCCCAATTTTAACATAATATCAGATGTTGGCAACTTCTTATGAAAGTAAGGGGATGTCTTTTTTAATAAAACTGACTTGAAACATGGGGCACATTTTTTTAAACATGTGGTCCACATTACCCACGTGACATAATTACACACAACCTTATAGAGTGTAACCTACATAAATAATGATCACATCTGGCTAGGGGAAATCCATATTCTTGCTACAACATAAAAAGTTAAGAAGTCTTCTTGCCATCAATATGTGCCCACAATCTATGAAGCCTTATTTTATTTTATTACAAGGGGAATTTTTAACATTGCAGAAGATCATGTTTTGTGGAAGCTATATGTTTGTTCTGTATTATGAACCTCAGCTATTCTAGAAAAAATGCAGTCCAGGAACGTGTATAGATCTTTCCTTCTGTTTCTGACTTCACATGGCTTTGGGTGGCTTTTGCTTTATTCATTGGTATTGTCACAAATTTTTTCGTATGAAACACTACCAGTATCGCTTACTTGTGTTCTTCTTTAGACTGCTTCTGGTCGACTTTGGGATAGTTATTGCTTTGGTATTCTATTGCAGGCTCATTTGGAAATTGATGCAGGATTCAAAAAAAATCACATAGAGCTCCGAATAGAAAGGCATAAACAAATTATTAGAATATTATAATGTTTCTTTAATGCTCATCTTTGTTAATCTTTAGTTTGTTAGGTAGTTTCTATTTTGGTCTGTAGTTCACGATTGTTTCTTTTAGAAACATCGTCTTTGTAAATCTATATAAGGAACTTTCATTTTCTCTGTTTAATACAACAACATCGATTTACCATAACATGGTATCAGAGCGGGTCAATGGGATTTCATAAAATTTGTCGAATTTTTTAAGAAAAATTCGAACCTCTTTTGATTTGGAATTTTTTCCAAAAATTTGTTTTTTCGATTTTTTAAAATAAAAATCGTTGGAGATATTTTATGAAAATTTTGTGGTTTGTCTTCAAAAATTTTTGCGGAAAATTGCGAGCCTGGTCGAGGGATTTGATCGTGCGATTTCTTGGTTTGAGCAAAAGTCTAATTTTCGAGGGTTGTGTGTACTTTTTGTGAGTTGCATGTTCTTGCACGTGCTGTTTTACCATGCGAAGTCTCGTGTTTTGCCGCATGAAGGTTTTTCTGAAGGGTTTTAATAATTTTTCCTCAAAAATTATTTGAAGGGTTTTAATAGTTTTTCTTCGAAAATTATTTGGTGGGTTTATAATTTTTTCTCAAAATTTATCTGTTGGGTTTATAATTTTTCCACAAAAAATTATTTGGAAGGTTTATAATTTTTCCTCAAAAATTATTTGGAGGGTTTATAATCTTTACTCAAAAATTATTTGATGGGTTTATAATTTTTTCCTCAAAAATTATCTTTTGGGTTTTACCATTTTTTTCCTAAAAAATGAAGCTTTGTATTCTCTAATCTGTGTCTCAGATTCTGTTGTCTAGTTTTGATCGATTTTTCACCTAAAAAATCGTGTTTGGTTTTTCCGTTTTTTCTCATAAAAAATCATTGCTTTTTGCAGTCTGTTTTGGGGCTTCATGCTCATTTGCAAAGTTTGGAGGGTTTGCCATTTTTTCCTCAAAATCGTGCTAGCTGTTCTCAGTGTTTGTCTTTGTCTCCATTATCCAACATTAGGTTGGATGTTTTGTGATGATTTCTGGTCAGATGTTTTGTTGATTCTGGGAGGGTTAGTGGCAGATCCATCTCAGTGACAGAGTTAGTGGCAAAGGCTCTTGTCTCCTTTTGTAAAGCTTTCTGAAGAGGGGGGCACCCCTCTTTGTTCTTTTTTGGATAGATTTTAGCTTTTTGGTCATTAACATTTTGCAGATCCGGGAAGGGTCTCAGTAGCAGCAGAATGTTTCGAAGAATTTGTGACCAAAAGACAGCAGTTAGACGATGACCATTAGAATATTATAATGTTTCTTTAATGGTCATCTTAGTTAATCTTTAGTTTATTCGGTAGTTTTTATTTTGGTTTTTAGTTCACGATTGTTTTTTTTAGAAACATCGTCTTCGTAAATCTATATAAGGAGCTTTCATCTTCTATGTTAAATACAACAACATCGATTTACCATAACACAAATGGTCGTGTTGGATTTGTCTCTGATCATTTCTATGCTCCTAGCAAAATCTTGTGCATCCCTTCTACTCCGTAATGTGGTAGCTAACAAAGGGCAGTCTTAAACTAATATGTGCATCTTTATCCTATCCAGCTCAATTATAAAGTATGCAAACTGTTTATATTCAAGAATCCTGGGATAATATTCATTGCCCTCCTTTCACAGGTACTCTCACTGGCTGTTCAGCATTGCCATTGATTTCACCAGAACAAAGTGTGGAATATGAACTACATGCTGACCTTTGCCCTGAGACATTGCTCGATTTGGCTTCAATTCCATGTGAAGTAATTGTTATGCTTCCACTTTTGTCTGGGCCCTCACTACATTTCACATACTTATTCCACCAGGCAAAAAAAAGATTCCTCATTCTAGAGAAAACAAGCCTCTAATGTCAGAGGAACTTGCATGCAAAAACAAAAATACTCACCCTCTCCCACTTTCTCTGTTGCTGGAACTAAGGTAGTGACTTGGTCAGGAGCAAGAGTAACTTTGCAAGAATACCACCTGACAATCGTCACCATCTAAGGGATTCATGGTCCATGTCAAATTTTGCACTTTGCTCTGCTGGATTATATCTTCCAACCTCAATATATCATTGCACAAATCCTGCAATCTTTGCATTCCATGAGACCATGCCCCTTTTTTCCTTTTTCTTTTAGGGACTCACTGAACAACTTTTAAATTTTCTCTTGATCCAGGCAGGGAAGACGCTGGCAACGGTTGTGTAATTTAGCTTTTCACCTGCCAATTGTTTATGCTGGAGAGTTTCTACCCCTTTTCAAAGAGTCCAACTGACCATATATTGCCCTCCTCATACTCCCTGAGACCACAAGTCATAAATGTGGCAAGGGATGTCTATACCCTAACAGGGCACTCATACCCATGCCATTCCTTATGTCCTTCAGGAATTTAAATCTGCAGAGGTGTGCCATGCCTCTGTATACGGTGTTGCAGGTGACACCAAGCTGTCCATACCATCACATTAACTTCATCCCGAGCACCTTTTCTTTCGTCACTTGTTTATATCACTGACCACATAACATCTGATGTCAAACAGTCCTTTTATGAGGATGTGACATCATGATGGTGCTGGAGGTTATTTGGCTTGGTGGCTTTGTTGTGGCCAAATTCAAAACTGCACAAGAGGATGCCAAGCTGCTGGCAGAATGTGAGCTATATGGCATTTCTCCAATAACAAGGGTATTGTCTAGTTAAATGCCTCTTGATTGAAGCCTTAAATGCTGTCATTTATGATCTAAAATGATCATACGTGCCTCACTATTTTCTTTTTATTATGAAGTCAAAATAGTTGGATTGGCTTGGGCCGTAGGTTTGCTCCCCATTGGTCTCGTGTTTGACTCCAAGGCCCGGGCTTACCCAATGCACGTGGTTCACGGGCTATTGCGTGCATCTTTAGAGGACTAGTCTCGCTTCAGATTGCGTCTTTCTGAACCCCAACTTTGCAATATGTAAGGCCAAGGTAAGGCAGGTTGGTTTCTGGGCTGAGTTGGGGGGATACCTTTGAGTTAACAAAAAAAAAATAGTTGGATGAGCATGCATGACCGGCTTGTTTTGTTTGTAGTTTGCATTCTCATAATTCTACATCTCAATCAATTTGAAATTGGAATTCTCGTGCTTGAATAATTTAAGGATATGATGTTCTGGATTAAACTCTGAGTTTTATAGCATATTCTGTAATCTATATCATAGAAGTTTTGAGTTCATGTTGGATTCAGTTGACTTTATATTGCATAAAATGACAGTATGATAATTTCAATTTTTCTGTGTAAACATTCATTTTTATGAAATAAATTTTTGGATTCAATTGCAGGTTTCTGAGTGGATGCAAAAGCACAAAATGTTTAAGTTTGGAACAGATTACTATGCTTTCCATATGTACTTGATATCTCAAGTGCATGGCTTGGCTCGTGCTGAAGAGTATTTTGCTGATCTCCCTGAGAATGCAAAGAATAAAAAAACCTATGTTGCTCTTCTCAAGTGTTACGTCCAAAAGCGATCGATTGAAAAAGCAGAGCAACAAATGCAAAAGATTAAAGATTTAGGCTTTGGTAGAGATGGACAAGCTTATTATGAGATGATGACTCTCTATATGGCAGTGGGCCAAACAGACAAAGTGCTTTTGGAAGTTAAGCATATGAAGGAAATGAAGGTGCCACTAGATCCACAAACTTATAACTTATGGATAAGTGCATGTAGTGCCATGTCTGACATTGATGGGGTAGAAAAGATTGTGGATGAAATAAAGGATAGCAGTAAAAATAATGTACATTGGACAACCTACAGTACCCTAGCAAATGTATATATCAACGCTGGTCTTATAGACAAAGCAAAATCTACTTTGAAAGAAATGGAGAAAGGAGTTTCTCGAAGATGTGTTGACGGATATGATTCCCTTATAACCTTGTATGGTGCTCTTGGTAACAAAGAGGAAGTTTGTAGGATATGGCAATCTGTAAAGGAGGTTTTTGATAGACCATTCTTTTCATCTTATAAATCTGTGCTTACTTCATTGGTAAAGGTTGGAGACATTGAAGGAGCTGAGCAGATTTTCCATGAATGGAAGTCCTCAGCTCCTTCAATTAATTGGAAATTATCCAACATACTTCTTGAAGCTTATGTAATGAATGGTATGTTGGAAAAGGCTGAAATATTTCATGCAAATGTCTCAGATACAAAATGCTATCTAAATGGCAGAACCTGGGAAATTCTTGCAGAGGGTTATTTAGAAAGCAAACAAATTTCGAAGGCAATTGTAAGCATGAAGGAAGCTCTAAGAGAAGGGAGATTTGAAGAATGGCAGCCAAAGTCTGAAAATGTGAGGGGCATCCTAGAACACTTTGAGGAGCAGGGCACTGTAGAAGATGCAGAGGAGTTCAAGGCACTTCTTAGACGTTTTAAATAGAGTTTTACAACTCACTTTTCTTAGCTTACATAATGTGGTAAAGTTGCTCACACAGCATTGTAGAAAATAGGAAAGGATGGTCTGAACTTCGATGAAGAAATTGACAGGCTTCTCAAACTAGTCAATGAATAGGCTATCAAATCACCAATGTTTTGAAATTGGCTTAACCATGTAGTTCTATAGTACTTTGATTTTGTTTCTGATAGATTTTATATTATTCCAAATATAATTTGATTTACATATTAGCAGCTTTTTGCAGTATAATATTCTAATTGCTTTAACAGTGATTTGTTTGCTCTGAGTAAAGGAGCAACCCTGGATACCACTGGCCTGCAGACAATTTTGAATAAAAATTTCAACTTTTTATTTGGCTGTAGTTTTTATTTATAAGAGTTCCCCAGTATAGAATGATCTTCTGGGTTTACAGGGTAACAGACAACTCATTTAAATCTTATGTATAATTCTGTCAGCTGAAGCTATTGTTTGTTTGTTGAATTGTTCTTGGGTAGTTTATAATGACATTGGAGTTATGAGAGGCAAAGAGATGATAAATAATAATTTTCGATGTTCCACCATATTTTGGGGATGTGAAGATGTGTTTCAAGGATAGCTTTTTTTGAGATACCTATTTTAGGTGATGGCAGTTAAAAACATATATTTTAAAATTAAGAAAATTTCAAATAATCATATGATAAGGTGTTCAGACACTATAGAACCTTCTAATAAAAAGAAATGCTTTATTAAATCACATAAAATGTTACATAAAAATACAAAAGCAAAATGACAAAGTAGCAAAAAAGCTTGGCCAAGTTAGGTCCTACAAAGTTGAGAAGAATTCTGAAACCAAGAGAGGAAAAAGCTCCTCATATTTGGAAATGTCTTCACGCAAGTTGCATATAGAAGAAGATATATGCCTTATTTGACCATTCTGTTGGGAATTCTTCAAATTTTTACGAATATGCTGTAAGCTAATTTGGTCAAAATCTTGTATGATCTTTGAGACTTGATTCTGCAAAAAAATGACGTTGGAAAGATCTGATCACACGTTTACTTGAAGGGCATTGGGTTATGGTCTTATCAACTTTGAATCACCATAAAAAGTAAGGTTCTTGCGCTTTTCCTTGTTTCCTTGTTAGGTCCAGCAAAGTTGAGAAGAGTTCAGAGGCCATAAAAGAAAGAAGCTTCTGATTCTGCACAAAATTAAGATGGAAAGGTTTGATCACATGTTTACTTGAAGGGCGTTGGGTTATCAACTTTGAATCCCCACAATTAACAAGGTTCTTGAGTTTTTCCTTGGTTGTAGGAAGACCATAAATTCAGCAATGCTTTTGGAGGACTATCTGAGATTTATGAAGAAATCTAAATCTTAAACTAAGGACTAGACTATAAATATAACACTAGCAATAACTACACTAGATTTGCTTTGGCGCATCATAGATAAGATAAGATAAGATAAGATAAGATAAATTTATTAATGTCCAACGGAAGACCAACAAGGGTCTATGGGACAAGAGTCATACAACCAAAATAGTAAGAAACCAATGGACCACCAAACAGTGGTCGGGGGAACATGCTAAAAGAACAAGGAACCAAACAAGAAGCAGAGAACAAAGAACCACCAGGGCAAGGACTAGGGGTCCTTCCCTTGTGGAAAGAAATTCAACACAGAATGATAGAGACTTGGAAGAATATGGGTATGGTGTTGTCGCTGTGATTTGCTGGTGGTTTATCGCTGATGGGTAGAAGCACTGCGAGGTCTGACGGATCTGGAGTGACCGATGGTGGAGGCACATGAGGGCCACTTCACACCCCGAGCCGAGGGCGAGGGCGAGAAGAAATCCGTAATGAGCTGCTTGATGACCTGCTAAAAAGAACTGTAGGACATTTAAAACCAATTAAAAGGCTCTATTTTTTGCGAGAAAATAATTTTTTTTAATGAGGATTGCCTTTGAGTGTGCTGAAGTAATATAAATTCCATTGCTGGGTTTAAATTTCTAAGTTAATTCTTCTTGAAAGTGGCACACAAAACACATGCACATGGAGAGGGAGGAAGAGACGATTGCTTTCCAAATAACAAGAATTTTTATGTTTTTATCAAATCAATAGCTCTAATAAGTAGGGACCAAATTATAGAGGCAACAACACTTGTGGATTTGAAAACGTAGATGCCATATGTTATTCCTAACTGATTCTTGCAAGATAAGCAGAATGTAAACAATCATCCACAAGCATAAATAGAAATACTCAGATCAACACATCATGTATATGTGGAAACCCTCGGTTAGAAGGGAAAAACCACGGTGAGACAGAGCTCACAACTTCACTACTGCAGTAATAAAGACGTCCTGTTAGGAGCTTACAAAGCACTTGCAAGAGTGCTATCCGGTTAAAGAATTTGGTAGAATATCGGTTAAGATCTTAGCTCTGTTAGGAGCCGCCTTGTTAGAGGATTTTCAACATCAACAAAGATGTTACCCGGTTAAAGGATTTTTACAAAGAATCTATTAGGGTTCACCCTGATAGAGGGATTTCAATATGCTTTCACAATACAAAAAACAATGATCTTAACTTGACACACACTGCCTGATTAGATCATATCTTCTTTCTCGGTTTTACCTGGTTGTTGAATCTTTTTGTCTTTCACCTCTGTGACTGTATCTCTTCTCTCAGAAGATATTTCTCTTCTGCTCTCTATTCAACAACTTTTCTTGCGTCCTATGACTTATTCAAAAATTCATCTCAATGAAACCCTTAACTCATAGAACTGTCAAGCTGTAAACTTGTCCATAAATCATGCACCAACAAAAAAATTTTGCGTCCTGATCTTGAGTTTACCTTGAAACATCCGCGTAGAAATAAAACTAACTCCTGTTAAAAAGCTAACTTCAGTTCTAAACGGTGGATGCTCCACATATTTTGGTTTTAACTCAAACAGCTCCGCATTCACCGGTGTGGGTTGACATGCTGTTGACTGGTATCAATCTTATACCCAGTCCATCCTTGTATGCAATATAAGACCGGTACAATGGACTCTGTTTGGTCTACTGGTGCATCTCCTCTATTTCGTCTACTGGTGCATCTCCTTTGTTTCGTCTACTGGTGCATACACTCTAATATAGTCTATTGGTGTCTCTAAAGTAATGTGAGTGATCCTCCGGTGTACCTATTTCCTATACCAGTGGGAATGGTGTTTGCATCTAACTTCACTAATGACAACTTAATTTTGCTAACACCATCTCTATCATCATTGTAATGGTGGACAAGAAGATGCTTCCAAAGAGCAAATGGGATTGTTAGAGATGGCTAATTTATTTAAAACTAATTGGCCTGCAAGGCTTAGCCTACCATTGCTGAAGTTTTGAATGCACTTGTCAATTTTTTTATAAGAGATCGAGCCAGTAGTCAAAGCTCTTTGGTTTGAAATTTATGGGAACACCCGATTTTTTTAAAATGCTAGCATCATCATGGGAAAATTGAAGAATTGGGGAAAAGCTATGATTTTTAGCACCAAAGCTATTTACAATGTAATATCTATATTTATTGTCATTCATGGCAGCGTCTAACCAATAAAGAAATTGTTGGAGGCAATTTTTAAGTCTTCTTACATTTGAGTGATTGTGAAGTTCCATAATGATTGCTTTTCAAATACCTTGATTTTTTATGTCTCTATCAAATCAATAGCTCTTAACAATCAGGGACTACTTTTGACAAAATCAGCCTGTGGAGAGTTAGGTGCTGTCTATGGAAGTTATGAAGATCATTACATGGAATGTTAGGGGCGCAATCACCCCTAACAAAATACACCTCATCAAATAACAAATAGAGGCAAGTGGAGCAGACATCATTTTACTTCAAGAAAGAAAATTTGTTTAAGCAAAGCCCTTGTAAATATTCGCCAAGTGGAAAAATTGGAAACTCATTGCCTCTCCATCCATTAGATCCTTTAGGGGATTGACAATATTATGGAAGGATAAGTTTATCAATATCCAAAAGCTTGCAGCTAAGGCAAATTGGCAACAAATTCAACCCGATTACTTCTTATTTTAAGTTGTTCAATGTGTATGGCCCCAATTCTACCATTGGAAAAAAGATACTTTGGGACTCTTTATTAGTAGCATGTGCCAATACTTCAAACATCCCAACCATCCTTGGTGGTGATTTCAATGCCATTCTATCTCTTCAAGACAAAAAAAAAGGTGGAATAATCCTACCTATGAAATCAATGCAAGATTTCAAGGATTTTGTCTCTAACAATGGTTTGTTGGAATGCATCCCATCTAATGGGTAGTCTACATGGACCAACAAAAGCGATAACTTTATGCATATTGTTGAGAGACTTGATAGACTATTTAGGGATTGCTCCCATCTTCAATTGTGTTCTATGTGGTGTAGAGTAAGAATCAACTAATCATTTGCTACTTCATTGCCCCTTTGCTTTCTCTTGCTGGTCATGACTCAAAAATAAACTCACATGGGCTGCATCTCTTAATGCAAACCTTTCAAAGGTGTTTGAATCTTGGCCTTTACTTAATCAAAATCTACTCTCCACAACTATTTGGGTGGTGGCATTTTATATTTTGATTTGGAACATCTGGTGGGAATGCAATCATCATAAATATTTGTAATGAAGTAAGTAGCCTTGACACAATCATTCATAAAATTGAAGTTTCTCTATCAAAGTCTATTAATTCTTATTGTATTAAGAACATGAGGACATATTCCTACTTCACATTAGATGATTAGTGTATTTTATTAGAATGGAATTGTATGCACTACCCTTCAAAGGCAACCTCTTGAACAATTAAATGAAACAAATCAATAGAAAGGAGATTAGATGGAAACCTCAAGATCATAATTTTTTTAACTAAACTTTGATGGGGCCTCAAAAGGTAACTTGGGAATCATAAGTATTAGTAGTATTTTGAGGGACTCTAAGGTTGAAATCATTGCCACATTTATTGAAAGAATCCTAGATGGTACAAACAATATTGTAGAGGCAAGGGCCCTTTTGGTTGGAGTAAAATTAGCTATATCCCTCAAGATGGATAGCATAGTCATTGAGGGGGACTCCCAAAATATGTTTTAGCACTAAAGAGATTTGAATCTCCTAATTCAAGAATTAATCACATTCTTTAAGAAGTCTGGGAGGCACGTCGAGCACTTTGTGCATTTTCAAATTCTTCATTGCTAAAGGGAAGCTAGCAGGGTAGCAAATGGTCTTGCCAACAAAGGTTGCCTTCTAGAATTAAATGGTGCAATTACATTTGGTGGGGAAATTTTGAATGATCCATGTATGCAGTCCACTGTTCTTAATGACTTCCCCCTAGTGATTTCTAGTTTCATTATCCTTTTTTCATCTCTTTTGTTGATAATCTCCTTTCATTCAGAGCTTTGGGGCCTCTAGAGTATTTTCATGGATTTGGTGTCAAGTAGTGTTTGGCGGCAAGTATCTAAACTCCAGTTTTACTCACAATAATTGTCATGAGTAGATTAAGTAGATTGATATGAAGATGGAATAATTGCAGTGCTTTAAACTATCAATCATAATGAGGATAGACCATTGCATGATCACTCATATTTGAAAAGGACAATGGTAAGCATGGTGTGGGTCACTTGTAACAATGGTTACAAATTGCATGATCATAAAACTTCTCAACATGAACATGACCATTAACTATGGTGGATGGTCATTAGAGTAGATTGGTTGAATATATTTTAGATGGTTTTGGTCACAATATGAAGCTCTAGTCATAGAGGGTTGAATGCATGATAGATAATACTTTTAATACAATCATGAACATTGATAGAGATATTGAGTGTGCAAAGAATAATGTACAATAGGATACACGCTAGTTCTATGTATGACTGATGAAGATTGTAAAATGGAGCTAAAAGTAGTATATCAAGTGGGCTAAAGAAGTGTATTGACATATGATATCAAGGTGGTCATTGTTATATGCTACATGTGGAAGTATAGTAAACAACTTTATTAGTCATGAAAATAAAAAGTAGAAGGATAAACAACAATGACTTTAATTGATCAAAGGGCATCAAAACAAGCTTAATGCAAACAACATGTCAGTCCATGGTAGTAAACTACACAAATTAAACTTTCAAACAATCATCATGAAAACTAAATGGATAAAGTGGTAAAGACCATGTTATTGCTCCATGACTTGATAAGTTATTAATGCATACCAATGGGAACATGTCACTTTTTTTCCTGACTTGCATTTAGGATAAAGAAAATGGTGCTATAATTTCCTTAAAATATTGTTAGGGATTAAGGATTATATTCTTCTAGGATTCCATCATCTATCTTTTTAAGCTAGAGAAAGGGTACCATATACAAGAAAGATCTTTAAATTGATAGTGTGAGGAAGGAACACTAGCTCTACGAAAAATGATAGAAGTGTAAGTGTAGCAATAGAGCCTTTATAAGACTCACTCTTCATCCTAGTTTTGGGGGCTTGAATAGTTCTATGAGGGATAGTGTTATTCTCATTTCAGTTGGTTAGAAGGCATAGTCATGGGTCATTAATCCAGTAGGCCTTCATTTTGATTATTTCATACCTTGTTGTGCAACCATGTATTTCTCTCTTAACTCTTTTGTGTTGTAGGTCTTTGTTGGTGAGGTGGAGTAGAATATGGGAGCCTAATGGCTCATAAGCTTGATGATGTGCATTGCAAGTTTAATGCCCATTCTAAATCTATTCAGTTGTTGGCTCTAGAATAGTTCCTTATATTTAATTCAGAATTGGTGTCTCTCAACAAAATCATGCAGGCGCATCAAAGTCTTTTGTTTTAAATGATGATCAAGATCTCTGTGTGGTAAGTTGATGTTGTTGGATTGATATTGTTATGACAACTTTCAAGGATTGGTCTTCTCATTTTCTTGGTTCTTCTACCCATGATTTCCTTGTTCTACTTTTGTTGTCAACCTTAGGGTTGATTTAGTATCTGCCCAATGTGTATGTTTCTTGTCCACATGGATTTTTTCAAATCTCGGTTAGGTTGGGCCTACGATCTTTTAGTGAGTCATACATTCATATAATTTATGTTTTAACTAATTTGATACCACCTCATGTCCTTTTTGCAAATCTCTTATGTCATAGATTCTTCATGGTCTGCAATATTTTTCAATCCCTATTTGTTGATCTCTTGGTATATTTTCTTTATTTTCTAAATGTTATAGGTTTTGGCCAGGCATTATAGAGGACATCAACCCAGTCTCTTTTTAGAGGGCCACATGACTAACTATTCAATTACTTGATTCTCTTTGTGTTGTCAGCTTGTAGTGTTCAATTGTCCTTGTTGCTAGCTACCATATTTATAAGCTAATTTTGTGCTATTGTTCCACCATCTTTTCTTTATATTTCTATTAAAATTCTACTCATTGCTGCCTTGTTGTATCTCTTTTTCTTTCCCTTTTTGTATATCTTCTAATCTTAGCCATGGTGTGGTCTTGTTTGAGCTCTTATTTGTTTTGTTTCTCAATGCGACATTGAACTTGTATATTTTAAGTTGGGTGCAAGAATGGACTACACATTTGGAGTCTCTTGTGAGTGTCATGAGGAAACCCTTGAAAAACAACTTCTTAGATTTCTCTCCAAAGAGGATGAAGAAATTAGGCAAGAAATAATATGTTTACTGCAACATAACACATTGGGCTCACATTTACATGATGGAGTTGTTTATAAGTTCTTGTTTTCTTCACTTGTACAAATGGTAGGCCTTTTGGAATGGTTGAATATGGTGGAAAATATAATTGTGACGCCTTATCTTTGGCCACAATTTTCTCAATGGATTCAAGATATTGATATGGATGTAATATTTGACAATTTGGGTAACATTTTCAATCTCAACAAGGAGTGGTGTGAAGAAAAAATGTCTTTAGCCTAGGAGATATTCAAGTCATGTGTAAAATGTGACAATTTTGTGACCATGGATATCTTTCATGACAACCATGAAGATTTATTCACAACTAGCAAGAAGTATATGCTTTGGGATTTCTTCTTCAACATTTCTCTATTTGTCACCAAATTTGAAGACCTTAATTAGTAGGAGTTGAGATCTTTAGCTCTTTATTGGGGGGGGGGGTATGCCCCTTTTTTCCATGAGTGTGAGCATTTTTAGATTGGTGTTTTGTGTCTGTCATCTTTTCTACATTTCTTTTATAGTGTATTTAGTTGTTGGTATGGATGCTTGTGTATAGCAACACATGTTGAGGTTTGGTGGGGGGGGTATTCCCACCATGGTTTTCCCTCCATTGCTTATTACTTATGAGATCAATCTCACCTAGTCATGATACTATTATTGTATGTATTCTAAGTACTATATTTCAATATGTTACATGCCTTGCACATTTTATATAAAAATTACAATTATGGATAAAATTTTAGATGCAACAACTCTTTTGAAGGATGGAACTAGTCAATGCCATCCTTTCCAACTATAATGGTGGACAATAGGTTGCTTCCAAAAAGTAGATGAGAATGTTGGAGATGCTTAATTTAATTAAAACTAAGTTGTCAATCCTGGTTCGAGGTTCTAGTTTGTAGGTTTTATCAACTTTTTTTAGAAGGTTTGGGTTTGCCCATACAAAAACATATATATATATATATATATATATATATATATATATATATATATATATATATATAGACACACACACACACACCTAAATAATAATGCTAGTAGTTAACAATCAACTATCACTAGTCAAATATCATCAAAATTCTTAAAAATATCACCATTCTCCATAAAATATGCTATAGTAAATTAAAAGAATCATAAATAGTGCCACTGGTCCTAGCCCTAGGACAAGGATTAGCAGTAGTACTAGCAATCGTAGGATTAACCTCATGATTACTAGGTAGCTCATGGTCGTCATCAACTCTAGGTGCATAATCCAACTCTACACGTTTTGGATCAACATCACACTCCTTTGTATCCTCTTTTTTGTAGGCATTTTCTTTGTGTATTAGGAGATACAAGTTTGGAAGTACATAGAACAAGTCCTCCGCCTTCTTGGAATGTAGTCTATTGCACTTTATTGAGTGGATGATGGAGTATGTTCGTCAATTCCTCTCAAATGACGATGAACTAGCAACTTGCCAATATTTTCAATTTCAAAATTAGAGAGTTGTGAGTTGTGAATATAAATTCAACAAGAAATTAGAAGCTTAAGAGTTAAGAACTTACTTATGATAAAATTTTGATGGCAACATGTTCTTGGTAATGGTATGGTTATCCATGGAAGTGATACTATTTATGGGATTCAACCTTATGCTTGTCCAAAATAACATCAAGACCACAATCATCTGTGCTTGCAAAAATCATGAATTCAACTTTCATTGTATGTAGCATGCCTTTGCGAAAGAGTCTACAAAGGGCTACCTTGTATCTTGAGTCATTTTTGGATCTCTATATGGGAAAACTCTTGTGTAAGTGTCAAAATAGACTAGATGACTAAGTACTTTGGACTCAATGCAAAGGACACAAGATTCAAGGAGTAGTCATTTTGTTCCATCTATTCACCATGATTTTTTGTAGTTCCTTGAAGAATGTTTCTTTGGGATCTTACTCTTTATCATTTATGATGCCTAGCATTTCCTTAATCATTGAGTCAATTCCATCATATACCTCACCCAAGAAAGGCCCATCCATGTTAGTATATTGGATCATGTTCAATATAGGCTCAATAAATTTTAGGGGGTACCCAACACGATCCCACCAAGAGTCATATAGTATCATTTCCCTAATGTTTTCTACCCTTGTAGTGCTATATTGGCTCCATATGCTCTAATTAGCATTGATTACCATTCTAGAGAATGCCTCACAAAACTTCACAAAGTGTCTCAAAATAATTGTGTTAGAGGCAAAATGGGTCTCAACAACCCATTTCAAAATCATAATAATAAAAAATTAAAATTAAAAACTTAGTTTAGTAAAATAAAAAATATTTAAATAATTTAACTTATCTTCAAGAGATTCGATCTCAAGAATTGTCTAATGATGCCTTGTGACATATGGTAGTGGACAACACAACACGTCGAAGAAATGTGTGAATACTCCTCAACCAATAACCTAGAAGCCTTATAGTTTTTGGCCTTGTTTGTTACAACTTGAATAACATTTTGTGTGCCAAATTGCTCAATGGCTTGGAAAAGAATGTTTGTAATAAATGGACCATCCTTCACTTGCCCTTCACAATCTAGTGCTCTAAAAAAGAATTGCACCTCTTGTGAACATTGCAATAACATTGATCAAAGGGCATTTTTTTGCATCTTTCCATCTATCAAATACTATGGACACACTCATTTTGATATATGAATCCTAATGGGATTTAATGCATCATCTACATGTTTCACCTCTTTGTCCAATAAGGAAGTACATATCTCATAAATTGAGCTCTTGAACCCTTTAGAGCCTCATTAATCAATCGCACCATTTGTTTCCATTAAGGTGAGCGAACAACACTAAATGCCAATCCATTACCATAGATATATCTAGCTATGTCTTTCTCAACAATCTTTCTACTCTCATTGTGAAATGCTAATTCCAAGGCTCCCTTTGCTCTCTTATTTGACATTGGTTCTTGAGGACTATACATTAATGAATGACCCTCTACATTCTTGAGATTGGAAATTGGTGGAGAGGTTTTAAATATTTTCTTAGACTTTTCACAAGGACAAGAACCTACTTTCCGAACTGCTTCATCTACTTTTGCTTGCTCTTCAATATATTTCATTACAATAGGTACTCTACAAAAAGGCTTTTACTTTGAGGCACGCTACTAATTCTTGGCTTGCTTGGACAAAATTTGATGCCTTTATGAGGGATAAAGCACAAATGTTCTTTTAGTCGACTATAAGAGGTGCTATGTTGCTTTTTAAAATGGATACAAATCCAAATGTAACCTCATCGAATTGGTATTTTTATCATTTTCACATATTTCCACAGGGGAGAGTTGGGGTTTGTTTTGAAGTGGGAGTTCCCAAAGCTAGAAGCACTTGCCATTCTATGAATCTATAAACAACATACAAAGCCACAAGCCAAAATAAAAATACAAAACAAAACTAGAGAGTTTATTTCATTTTGTAAAAAAAATGCAAGAACAAACAAAAAATAACAAAACCTACCTCTTTTGTTGAAATAATATTTTTGAGAAGTTGTGAACACTTGAAACCATTTAGGAATAGCACAAAAAAAAAATTAGAGCATGCAATAATCAACCTTAAACTCTCCTTGAGCAATGACAAGCAAATAAGAAAGTTTAGTAACGGAGACAATACGATTTTTAAAAAAAATTCACAAATGCATATATTAAATAGATTCCATCTTTTTAGTGTTTTTAGTGGTAAAAAATATGGTTAGGGGGTCGAGTTGACCCTTCCAGGAAAAAGTGTTAAAAAAAATATAAATGTCAAAATACTCCTTGGGTTATGTTGTGGGAGTCTAAATTCCTCCCAGGTTTGATAAGGTCGAACCCACAATTTGTGGGCTAGACCTTGTTTGAACCCATAGGGGATTGGATCTAGACCTACGGGGTTCCAAGGGAAGAACCCAACTTCTTAGTATAAACACTAATTGGCCCGCAAGGACTAGCCACCCATTGTTGAAGATTTGAATGCACTTGTCATTTTTTATTTTTTTTGCAAAATATCAAGCTAGTAATCATAGCTATTTTGGTTTGAAGCTCATAAGAATACTTATTCTTTTAAACATGTTACACTAACATGAGCATATTGAAGAATTTGGGAAAAGATTTTGTTTATAGTATCATAGTTTTTTATTAGGAAAACAGGTTTTGAAAGGGCCCCGAAACCCTGTACATATTGGTCTAATAAGATTTTCAAAACAACTCTCAAAAAAGGATTAGATCCGGACCACAACGAGGGTTTTGCTACAGGCTCCCACAACTTGGAGAAAAAATGATACCAGAAGAAGGTAACTGGGACCCAAACTAAAGAAGTCGCTGCAAGAAAGATTTTTCAGTTTTAATCAGCAGCCCTGAAACTACCAGCGGTCAGCGAAGAATACCAACCATGGAGATAGATCATTTCTTCCCCTTCTGGGAATGGAGGGACATATCGAAAGAGGGCAGATGTTTAGATCTTTTTTTCCTTTAACAGAAGTCCACCCATCTTCCGCTTTCTTTGCTAAATCCTACCAAGATATCAAATCTAGAACTGTGGCACCCAAAAATAGGGCATCAAGAGATTGTCCCAGGGTAGGGCCACAAGTATCTAGAGAAGCTGAGACAAGGGATGAGTCTATTGTAATCGAACCATCGTGAACCTGCAAAGCAATGTTAGTAGGAGGGTCAGACACCCCACAATCAACAGAGACCCGAGCAGCTGAATCAAAACTAATCGAAGAACCTAGGATAGATGCATCTCTCAGAGGAGAGCAAGAGGTGGTACCAAGAGGTGTAGGGGCCTCATAAGTCTCCTGAGAAGAAGAAACAACCTAAGAAAAGCTTCGAGAGGTCGAGGCCTTCACAACAGAATAGTGATGGGGGGAGGCTCCCTTCCACCAAGAAGCTAGTTTTTTAACCTTATCCAATCCGCATTGATCCACTAAGTGGCCTGTTTTAAAGCATCTCCTGCATCTGAAGGGGAGGCCTTCATAATCCAATGATTGTATCCAGGAGCCTTTAGAATGTTGTAGCTTTATCTTTTTCGGGAGACCCTTGGAATAATCCAAATCAACCAGAATCCTAGCATATGTGGAATCCTAGTATCATAGTTGTTTATAGCATAAAATCTATATTTTTTTGGCATTCATGGCAACTTCGAAGTGAGTAAGAAATTGTCAAGGAATTCTTAAGCCTTCTTACATTTGAGTGACAATGAAGTTCCATTATGATTATTTTCCAGATACCATGAATTTTTATTATTCGTATCAAATCAATAGCTCTAGTATAAGCACTAGGAATCTTTTAAAGGATGGTGAAGAAAAAGTACATGACATCTTTAGCATCACCATGATGGTGGACACAAAGATGCTTTTATAGCTAATGGGCCAAAAATACTACAAATGAATGATAGAGTTGGACCACTAGCCTAGGCTAGGAGTTAGTTATCCTTTCACCCAACACTTGAGCATGAGTTTTGGAAAAAGAATTAGGAATACCTTTCTTCTAACAATAGTCTGAGGGACATTATCATCCAATTTTTTTAGAATGAGTGGAAGTGAGAGGGGGAAACCCCATAAAGATTTTGTTATAGTGTGAAGAGGGAGCAATTAAATGATAAGGTAATGGTGACCTTTCATCAAATGAAAAATTTGGAGTTGAATCAAATATGAGGCTATATCAAGCTATGAAAATGTTCCCCAATAGAGTTTGTAGGGCATACTAAGGTTGCACCAAAAGCTAAGGACTCGTCATCATTTTGTAAGGAGTCATCTAATGGAGAATCAATAGTAATTTATAATCAAGTGACCTTCATTAGCAATTTTCCACCAAGAAGTGATACCCTTACAATGTGTGAGGATATTTTTTATCCATCTGACTAATTGGGAAACAATACACCATATGAAAATAAGGCCCTTATAATCAATAAGTTGAGTCCAAGGCTTTTCCTCACCATAAAATCTACATACTCATAAAGAGTATTAGATGTCAATGTCCACCAGTATGCAAGAAGAGTTAGAGTGCTCCATGTAGGAAGTGGAATTGTCATCCTTCGAGAAATGACCAATAGAGTTTCTAATGGCCTCCTAACAAGAAACCTCCCAAAATTGGAGGGAAAGATTCAAAAATCTAACCCACAATGGATGCACATTAATTGGTTCAATATGGGGTCTAAAATAAGTTGACCAAGGTTTAATTGATAAAGAGTACTCTGTCCAAGCTCATAGCTTATCTAACACCAATTCTTTTTCCAAAAAAGAGGAAAATGAGGCAATGAAGAAACCTTTATCATAGAGGAAGAGTTCAATCTTAATAGCCACAAGAAACCTCTAAGAATCTAACAACCAATTGTGTAGGTCAAAAAGAGAAGGCAAAAGGTCGTAGAATTTGCACATTAGACCTCTACACTAGTAGAAATCTTCATTTTCTCCATATTTTAGCCATAGACCACCACCGGGTATCATTTAGTGGAAAGAAGAGGATGACATTTTAAAGATTTCTCCCTCAAAGCGAAAGCAAGACCAAACCTATCTATTTGAGAAAAGTTGCAATAACTAATAGTAGAAGCTTACACCAAGAAACAAACGTCCATTGCATTAGAAGTAGGCGTTGAGTCAAACCTAGGCATAAAGGTAGGTGTAGAAGAACCCAAGGCAAGCTGAGGGTAAATATAAGAAACTTGCATTAGAGAAGAAATGTGATTGTCACTGCCCAATAGTGTGCCATGAGCAATAAAAAAACACAAGGAAGAACTATAGACCTATTGCAAGAAGAGGGTACAATGAAAAAGGTAAGTCCCAATGAGTTTTAAATTTTGCAATGGGAAAGAGAGAAAAAATGGAAATGGATGGGGGGTCCTTCTATTTTTAGCACTCTCCAAAATAATTTATTTATGGTTATAAAATACTCTATATGATTTTGTTGATGATAGAGGGGAAGAGGGAAAGAGTGCCTTGCAAAATTTGAAATTTGTCAAGGTTCATAATAGTGAAACTATCTAACTCTCCTATTTGACCAAGTGTATTTCCTTCTATATGGTTTGATATCATGCAACCTAACAAAGAAAATGATTTCTTCAACATGTGCTATTTGCAAGGATCATAGATTCACGACCCATCCTTTTTCCATAAGGAAAGTGAACAAGATTAAAATCACTTGCCAAAAACATGTTCCAAGGCTTTTGTTCTTCAATATACAAAAATAGAGAGCCAACATTAAGTTTTGGTAAGAAGTGCATTGGATGCATAAACATTTAGGTACATAAGCAAGAATCCCATCACCTCAAAAGTTGAGGAGAGCCAATATTCACTTTGATGCCCATCAATACTGGTGTGCTAATATCCCAAGTGATGAGGCCTCCAAAGATTCCATGGACACTAATGATATTTACTTCAAATTGATTCCAAATAGTTATGTAAGAGTCAACTCCACTTATTTGATCAAGATTGGTTTCTTGAATTGATATCATTGTAGAAGAACATTAAGATCCTTGAGGTGATTTTTATTTAGCACACCATATAAACCTTGGCAATTCCATGAGAGAAAAATTATTTTTAAAGCATTTCTTTCTTTTGAAGGAACCTTCTAAAATCCACTAGGTTTTAGCAAATACATTTTTATTTTCTTCTTCACTTTGGATATATTGATTTTATTTCTTTCCTATCTTAGCATACAATTATTAAGGTAGGATCATGGTTAAGCTCATAATACATCCTCCACCATGGATTCTTCAAAAGGCTCTTCAAGTGAGTGTCGAGTAGGGCTTGAAAACCCAAAGGAGCTTCGTGAGAGGTTACTTGAGTGTCTTGTTCTTGAATATCTTTTCCATACTCTAAATTAGATTGAGCAATATTCAAGTTAAAGGAGAAGACAAAAATATATTTTTCTCAAGAGGAAAATGATCAAGTCTAATTTTTTTTTTCTCATCTTTTGTTTCTTTCTTGCTTTGTATCTTTTAAAACCCATCACTTCCCTAAAATGCGTTTTTATAGTTGAGACCTTTTTATGAAGAGGAGAATCACTAGAAATATGACCACATTCATGATAACATAGGCATTTATAAGGTAGGTGTTTGCAATCTGACATCTAACTATGTGCATACTCCAAAATCATGATTCCAACCATTTTAGGTAGGTCCCTTTAAAGGTTAACCTATACATAAATAGAAGAAAAAGAAACAATAAAATATTTGGAGGGATCCAATCAAAGAAATTTTGCCAATTTTATTTCCAATGATTTGCAAAGAGGGTTTATTCCAATGACGTAATGCAAGAAAGGGGAATCTTACCCAAACAAATACTTATTTGGGAAAAAGTCATTTGGAAATAAAAGTGAGAAAACAAAAGTTTAGAAAGAGGGAAATTAAACTTGTAAACCAGGGGCCTCCTTGAAAATTACATCCCTCTGCTCTTCAGTTTAAAAAGCAATTACCAAAAAGCCACAACTACACAACAACAATTCAAAGTAAGCAATTTTTAATCACTAATTATAAGATATCCAATTTTCAAGTAGTAGAGGACTCAAAGATTGTCTTACAAAGTGCCCAACAAGGACATGTTGAAGGAGCATAACAACAAAATGAGTCAATTTTTTTGCAGGGATCTCCACTATTGCATGGAATTAATCTCGAGGCTGAAGGCATTTTGTGCCTTTGAGGTTGATATCTTGACCTAGGAGCATCATGGAGAATCATTTCAAATGTAGGTCTTAACTCTTGTAGAATCCTAAATTGAAATCATGTAAAATTTTGGTCCTTATCTAGGCCCTGTTTCAGTGTCCAAGGCTTCCATGCATCATTGGCCTTTTTTATCTTGGTGAAAATATGTTATTTTTATTAATATAATCTATTATAGAAATGTACATATGCATATAGAGACAAACCACTCTTCCCACCATAAAATGAAAACCAAACCACCCTTCCCACCACCCTAGATACATATAAACCTAATTTTACCCTTCTTCCCCATATAACTGAATATAATACTACTACCTCGTCTCACTATTATCACCTCTGCCATCCATATGCAAAATGGGCATTTAATAGCCGCACCATTCTCATTCATGGTTTTTCACAAAAATCCATTATTATGGTTGAGAATATGACTTACTAACACTTAGAAACATAAAGCAAAAAAGGATAAACATCATAATAGAAATTATAAGAAAAAAGACACTCAACATAGAGAAATTGGTGCCTTCCCCTTGTTGTCTGTTGTCATCACTTTCACAGGGTCGTCAATCCAAAAGTTACAGGTCTCAAAAAATTGAGTTGATGTCCCTTCCCTCTTCTTTGCCTCTTCCTAGACCCTAGCCATCACTTCTCTTTTCTGCAAATACTCTAGCATACACTCCTATCCCACTTCTACTTCTGATCTTGGGTCCTCATGCGAGTCTTTGTCACTCCAAATAATAAAACATTTGATACCATCATTCCTTGAATCGACAACATGCCAATCACCCTCATTATCTCAAATTCCTTTCCCCAATATCACATAGGCCATTAATGCCTTTAGAAAAAAATACCCACCCCTCTTCTACACATTCTTTTACAAACCATTTCACCTCCACCTTAGTTCCAAACTCAAAACCCCAAGCTAGAAACATTGAAACAATGTTGGCATTAACCTGATAACTATATTCAGTCTTCATGATTTCATCTCCTAGTATGAGGTCTATAATCTATAAAAACATTGAATCATGGATTTTGTAAATGCATTTCAACCTCTTCTTTGATATTTCACCCAAGAAAGCCAACTGTTGCTTTGTTGTTAATGTTGTTAAATTCACCTCCATGTTTTCGAATACCCCTACAATCCTTGTAGCTCCAATATGTATAAATTTCTAAAGAAAATAATGCTCATTATTTCCCTTTAAAGGTGAAAAGATCAAGAATGTAAATCCCATAATAAGTGGATTTTATCCCAATTGTCACACCATCTCCCACCTTTCTAAATAATGATGGGAACCACATTGGTGATGTACTTAAAAGGTTTTCATCCCACACCAACTCATTTTCTAATTAATATTTAATGATAAAACTCACTTGAAAAGCTTTTTTGCCACATTATTTATGGAGCAGTACACATTAAATCTTAAAATCTTGAAAGGATTTCAATAAATTACATGTAGGTAATATGAATTCATTAATATTCTATGCCAACACTCTACCATATTATTTGACCCATCTTATAATTTTTTCGCTCCAATTGCAATAATGTTACCATTGAAATCTCTTTCCACAAAGCTTGCACTAGAGGGACACATGTTCCCCTTTGAAGCCCTATAAAAAAATGAATTTGATCCATCCATCCTCAAGAGATTCCCACTTCACTAGCTTATTCACCATCAAATTAGGATTAATCCCATTAAGTCCATTAGTAGGCCACATCATTGGCCTTGCTATGCATTTAATTAATAAATATTTAAATATTTATCCTCTATTAACTTAATTTTAATGTGAGCCCTTAATTTTAGGTGTTCTCACTTTGATTATTTCATTCATTTATCACCACTTGCATGCATAGGCCCTATTTCCTTATGGGTAGCCTTTTGTATTTATTTCAAATTCAAACCTTGATTCAGTGTGCATTTTAAGTATCCACATACCCTCATTGACCCACAATTTAATTTTGAGCCCTAATTAGCTGGAGCTAGGTGCCTCATTAGGCACGAGGAAAGATAGACTGCCACATGCATCAAGAGGTGCCTTGTTCCACATAAAGATGGCCCACATTTAAATTGGAGAAAGGTCTTGGGTTTTTAGCATGATATTCAAAACACCACCAACATCCTTCAAATTTTGAGCCCCCAAATAACTTGGAGATGTATAAAATCAATGATACCTCCCTCATTTTGGTAAGAACACTTAGGCCCCGTTTGTTTGCCGGAAGATGACTAGCAGTGGATAATCAGGTTTTGAGCTGAATCCGCTGTTTGGAACACTAAAATGGAAAATTCAGTTATACCACCAAAACCTGAATATACCACCAAAATGGGTGGCACCATCTTCCCACCCAATAGGTGGAATTCGAAATGATATTCTGGTTATATCTAAACATTACTATTGGTTATAATGATGTATTGGTTTAGGTATATTTATCACATATATAGTTTGGATCATCGTTATATCAGGGATATGTATTGGTTCATATGCAGTGATCAAAGACATATTTAAGTTTCATTTTTTTATTGTGAAAGATGGAAAGTTTAAGTTTTAATTGATCCATATTAGGATCTTGACATTAAGGTTTTAACTGGTCAAAGTTTGTGACCATGGTATGAATATAAGTCTTTTTCTAGTTAGGCCTTTTGGTCGGCCCCCCCCTAGCACCCTTTGTGAAGATTGTGGAATTCCTTCTTATCGGCATCAACTTTGAATAGCATTTATTTTGAAAGATGGAAATACCATTCATTTCAACATTCTTTATATAACGTTAAAACTTATTCCATATCGACACTCATGTATAATATTTTCTTGTGGGTTTTCATTTGAAAACCCTAGCTCTGTTGAGCTAGGGCATCAAAGTTCATGAGGGCATGGAAAATTATGGTTTTAGTTTGTCTTTTCCATCAAGGTTTACAGTTGAGATGGAAGTTGTTAGTAAGTAGTAAGACTCTAAAATGACGTGAAGGTGGATACTTTGCAAGATCCCTGGAGTTTTTCAACATGATAATTTTATTAGGTATTTTGGTTCCTTACCATGGTTTATTTTTAATTATTTCTTTGGTTTAGTTTTGGTTATTAGGGTAACCATGCTATGCATTCTCATGTGGGTTTTTCAATTCTATATGTTTTTGTTTATTCATGAATATACATGGTATATACAGTTAGCTCTTTCATATTCTGCAATTTTGTCTATACTCTTTGTACAGGGTCTTTCATGGTTTAGGGTTGGTGACATTTTGTTTTTTGGGGTTTCTTCGAAAGTAATAGCATATACTTATTTCTTGAAATATATGTGGGTAAAAAGTATGTTGTTTCAAGCCCTAGTTAAAATCCTTGCTTTTTTAAACCCTTGTTAATACTTTGTGATTAAAAGTTTATTATTTCTCTAAACTCGTGGTCGGGTCTATGCAACCATGAAGGAGTCTTTTGTGTTTTACCCTTTGGATCGGGTTTGTTGTTTCAGTTAAAACCATAGTGGAAAATATGTGTCACTCTCAGCCATACATGTAATATCCATGTGGGTCGACTATAAATTTTGTTTTACCGTGCATGTTGGTTTCCAAACCGTAATCACCAAAAATTGGTCTAGTAAAACCTAAGTCCCTAATCCCAATCAAATTTGCCTAATTTCAAATCTAAATCCCTATGAAAAAATTTACTAGACATAATTGTGCAAAGTAACCCTGAAAATCTCCTTTGCATAATTAAATTAAAAAAATATTTTTTTATATCAAGCTTATACTACGGTCTAATTTCTAGAGCTTGCATATTTATTAAATTGCAATAATATTGCTTTGAATATAAAGTTTCTACACTTTTATTAAACGAACACATTCACATGTGTGCACATATGTAATCCTCGTTAACTAGCAATTAAAGGGGATTTGTGCTTTCAAAATTTCTATTTTGTCTTATTCTACCTAACATCTCTACCTAACATTTATTTTTCCTCTTAATCCTCACCACACATTTATACCTAACCTTGCATCTCCTTCATTCTCTTTTTGCCTCTTAATCTCAATCACACATTCTTTTCCACTTAATCTTAACCCTCGATTGTAGAGGAAAATTCTTTAAAAGCTCTTCTCTGCATTGAACAAAGGATCATGATACATCCCATCATGATGATTGCAGATTTGGTTTAAGATGATGGCTTGATTAAAGATTAATGTGCTAGATTACAAGATTGGATTGCATGGATTAGTGTTGATTGCACTTGATTGGACTGACTTGGGATCTTTTGGATTATAGGGATTTTTTTATTTTTTAAGTTATTGGGATGAGTGGATTAGATAGAATGGGATTAGAAGAGAAGATGACTGGATAAGATGAGATTGAAAATAATGGAATGGGATAAAATGGATTGGATTAGAAGATAAATAGATTTGATAGACAAGAAGATTTGAATAAGATGAAAGGATGATTAAAGGATTGGATGGGATGGGATAGGAAAAAAGATAAGTAGATTGGGGCCAATGATAAGGGATAACCAAGGTATGATGGACGATGGAAGGATGGATAGATGTTTGATTATAAAATGAATGGATGGATGGAAGGGATTGGATAGGAGATAGATGGAATGAATAGTTAGGTAAGGGTAGGATATGGTAAATTATAGGATGGAGGATATAGGGATGGAGATCCAAGAACTATGCGAAAAAGGAGTTAAATTCCTCACATTAGAAAGATGAGAGTGAAGGATGGAAAGATGGAGCAATAAAAATGTATAGGATGGAAGAATGGTGATAGGAGATGGGAATGATGGGAAGGAGGTGGATGAGACTCCAAGGACCATGTTGCAAAAGAGTTAAATGCCCCAGACCATAGGTAGGAAAATGAAGAATGAAAATATGGGGGATAAGGATGGAAAGATGGTGTGTAAGGGATGCATGAAGGAGATGAAGACTTTTTCATTGTATTTTAGTACCTCTAGTTTTTTATGAAGGGAAAATGTATGAAAGTGGAAGGTGGATGGATAAGGGATATGAGATGGAGGGTCTGAAGAGGATAGGCGATAATGATATGGAGGATATAGATGGAATTAGATAATAGATCATTGATGAAGGAAATGTATAGGTAAATCAAGATCAAGGACATGGGAAGGTGTATGGACTCAAAGAGTATTATGAATTATGGATTAAGGGAATGAATATGACAAGGACTACAAGATACAGGATAGGGATGTCAAGATCAAATATGTAAAAATTGATGGAATTGTGTAGGAAAATGGGTGGACGAGTAAGGGTTATAGAAGGTACATATGGATAGAGGGGATGCATAGGATAGTCAACATCAAAGATTTGAAAGAAAATGATTATGAACTTAGATAGGACAATGGATGGTGGATAGGGAATGTGGAAGATATTTATGGTAGCATTGTATGGATGAAGCTTTCCCCCAAGTATAGAGTGCAAGGGGAGGTGGATAAATGAATGGAAAAGATATGATATGTATGTGAAGTAGATGACATGAAAGATATGGATGGATAGCAAGAAGGAATTGCCCCCAAGTATGAAGAAAAATAGGAGGGATGAATTACACATGATGTATGTTTGTCAGGTTTTCATCATGGTACTTTTCCAAGGTGCCTTATTACCAAGTTTTCACCATTGGATGATTTTATTTTTGTGTTATTTTATTTAGGGAATGATAATGGTGAAATGGAAGGATTGGTGGAAAGGGGAGGAGATGGATAGGAGAATAATGGTTTATGCAAAAGACTAGATTAGAGGGGTGGATAGGTGTGGAAGGATTGGTGGATAATGGATGGTAGGATGGAAGACTTGTGAATAAATAGAGGAAGTATATGGGAAGATCATCATTTGCACACACCGTGAAGGGTGGTGGAGTAGTGGAGGGGGTATTTTGAAGGAGATGGAGGAGAAAGCATGGATTTTGGGATGTACGGATCCAAGATAGATGAAGGAAATAGTGGACTTAGGCTAGTGGATTTTGAGAAATAAGGACCCAAAATGGAGTTGGAAGATGGAGTATTGAAGGATTTATGAGTGAAGGAAGCTTGTGAATTAGCAAGGTTGGGTGCCAATTTGAATTTTTCTTTGAGATGCATTGCTTCAATGAGTAACTTAGGAATCCACATGATTTTTTATTTTTTCATTTTGGGCCTTTGCAGCCTTTTGAATTTTTCCTTATTTTGAATCATACTTTTATTTGATTGAACATGTCTTTTCGATGAGACATGTTGATCCTTGGATTCTTGTGGATTTTTTAGCTTTATGCATTTTATCTTTGGCATCCCATGTGCTTCCATTAGCCTTGGTATAGGTGCATGAGAATGGATGATATGGAGAGTTTATGGATGGAATGATGGAGACTGAATGTTGGAAGGAATTCAAGGATGTGTTCCTTTGTTGATCTTCATAAGGTATTTGAAGTGATGAAGTGGTGGACTTTGATATGATGGATGGATGTATGTAAGGACCCAAAATGGATGGAATGGATGAAGGGTTTAGCATTGGAATATAAGGGCCCAAAATGGAGGTACGTGAGGAAGGGATGAAGTTTTTGATACAAGGACCCGAATTGGACGGAAGGGATGAAGGGTTTAGCTTTGAGGATGGGGGATGGAAAAATTTTATTTTAGATGGATGGATTTTGGATATGGAAGGTATGGAAGGTGTACCAACATCTTGAGACATTGTTTCTTCAATGAGGTACTTATTATTTTGAACACAAGATGTGAGTCCATGTGAATCAAGAGGAGAGGTGGAAGGAATGATAATCTCTTAAAGGAATCCATATTGGATAGAGGGGGAGGAACAAGTTTATATGTATGGTCTTTGTAGATGGATTGGATAGGTGTGATGGGATCTTGTGGAGGAATAGGATCATGAGAAGGATTAGGGTCGTGAGAGGTATTAAGAGGAATAATGGGATCTTGAGATGAGTTGGGATCATGACATGGAGATGAAGGGGTACTTTGATCTTGATTTTGGGGAGGATTATGTGGTGGATTGGAAGGGATAATTTGATATTGAGATGGATGGGGATCATGAAAGGGTGTGAAGGGGATGGAATATGAGATAGAGCTATTTGATTTTTACATGGAGGGGAATTAGTAGATTGGGTAAAATAAATATCTTCATGAAATAGAGGGGGAGTTGATGATAATCCATGGGATAGAAGTGGCTCATTGACGGAGGTGGAGGGGGTGCCTTGATCTTGATTAGGAATAGGACTATGAGGTGAATCGAGAGGGATAAATGGATCTTGAGATGGCGGAACACTTTGGTCTAAAGAGGATTAAGAATCCATGCTAGTATGCTTTTGGACAAGGTCTTGACATATACGGACTTGTGAGGATGATGTGATGGAGGGGCTAGGATCTTCAAATTCAATCTCTCCATTGTCAATAAGGTTTTGGACAATTTTGTTTAACTTTAAGCACTTCTTGACATCATGACCCTTCTTGCGATGATAATCACAGTTGATGAGGCATATTAATGTCTTGATTTTGATATAGTTTTCATAGTTTGGACACACTCTTTGTGCTTTGACAAAATATTTCTAAACACTTGTAGTAAATATCTTGTGAACTTATGCCAGAGACAGCTAGAACCTACTAAACCTATGGGTAGTGTGTATGACATGTTTTGCTTAATATTATACATAGAATGTAGTATTTCATATAACTATTTTAAGCTATGTTCTAACATTTGAGTAAAAGTAGGAATGCTATCTTGCATATGTGTTCCGGATGTTGTTAACTTTTCAGGAAAATGAGGAGCGACGCAAAGAGTGGTGATTACTGCATTTAAGGAGGAGCATAATGGAGACCTGTCATGGCAAAGAAAGCGCAGTTCAGTTCTGTTGGATAAGTCGCGCTTGCAAAGGAGTTATTGTTCCAGAGAATATAGGGGATACAACTTGCTATATTTCTTGCAAGTTGTTATTCTGTTACTTGGTAGTAAATGTACTATGTCATGGTTGATCTTCCGCCTTCTTTTCTGGCGATGTTTGTTCAAGAATTTTTATGTTATGTTTTTAATAAGCATCCAATCCTCTATATAATGGATTTGGATCATCTTAGTAAGCTAATGAGAAAATAGATAATGCTGATTTAGATTCAGAAGTTACTATTTTCTATTCTTCATGAATTATTTAGTTTTTATGTAATCAAAGAAGGATTTTAATGGAAGAAAGATTTTGAAGTACTTGTTGTGTTCATAGTTAATTGAAGCCAACCAAGGGGGCCCACTTGGGGGGTGGAATAGATTTAGGTAGAATAGGTTCATTTCTTGTAGTTTTCTATTTTCGGATAGATTTACTGTATTAGTCCAGCAACATTATTACTGTGAAAGTTCCTGCAACACTTGTAGAAAATGATCATAGTGGAGTTTTGAGTTGTTAATTAGTTTAGATTCATTTTTAAGCTTCTTGCAATTATCTGTTGTTAGCCAAGGTGTGTTTACTGTTTTGTAGCAGCAGTATAGATTCTTCCAACGCATTTTACTTTCTGGCAGAATAGGTGTTATGACTCCTAAAGGAACTTAGTGCACAAACTGCATTGACCCATTTCAAGTCCTACGTCCCTGGGTTGACAATTCAAGTGTATTTCATGATGGAATAGGTAATCCTTAGAATAGGTATATTATCCTTGAAAGAGAGACAATGGCATGATTATCTTCATCTATTGTGAAACCGTACATTTTTGGCACTGCTGCCGGAGATGGTGTCAAGCTAGGAACCTTCATGAGTCATTTAATTTCAGATTAGTTTGTTAGCTAGGAACTGCAAAGTTGTGGGCTTGACTAACAAGTCACCAATTTCTTGCATGCATCGAAGAAGGAGAGATGTCCATGGTAGATTCCTTCCTAAGGAGCTTGTAAAACCAAAAGAAGAATTCGAAGAACCTGAACTGCCATTTCTTGACGCAAGCCCAAAGTTTACTGCATCATCATCTTCAATAGAAGAAGACGTCTAGAAAACATTTGATCTCCGTCCATTTGAGGAAATATTGGCCAACTTCCATACTAACCCCACTTCAGGACCACCTGCTATCCAGAATCCCCCAACAATTACCAACTTCTATCCATAGTTTCAATATCCCATACCTCCAGCTATGGCAGCTCCCACATTTCCATTTCCAATACCAAGCCTCATTAATAATCCCAATCTCAAAAATATACCTGCATCAGCATTACCAAAGTTTTATGGTCTCGTCACAGAGGATCCTGATACTTTTCTGTTCGAGTTTGATATCCTATGCCGGAGCTTTGACTATAATAATGACAGTCACAAGCTAAAATTATTCCCAGCCACACTAAGAGAGTCAGTTTTAAAATGGTTTATGGGCTTGGGGACAAATGCAGTAGCAAATTGGGATGATATGAGACGCCTGTTTCTTAGCAAGTATAAGGAATATTGCATGGGAAATGATTCAAAAGGTGATGACATTTTTAGAATGTCACAATGGGAAGATGAAACATTAGAAGATTATATATCTCGCTTCATGTTCAACTTACAAAAGAACCCACAACATACCCTGTAGGAGGAGTCCTGGAAGTTGATTTTTCTCAAAGGAGTAAATGAGAACTATCTTGAGGCATTGGATCTGATGGCAGGAGGAGATATATCCCAATCTTCATGGGATGACCTTCAGAAGATTTGCCAAAACTACTCTAGGTCAGCAGTAAAGAAAGGAAGGGGATTTCGGTCAGCAATAGCCAAGGGAAGTGGCTCTGGTATTTCAAAGATGGAAATTTCAAATTTGTTGTTTGATTTCAAGCAAGACATCATCAATGATGTCGCCATACATTTGGATATAGTGGCTGCTAAGAAGAAACATGCAGAAGCTGAGGAGCAGTTAGTTGAGTACTGTCTAGCTGAGTACTGTCCACACTGCCGAAAATAGAAGAAAGATTGTCACTGCAAATTGGTCGCTAATGTGGAAAACCAACATCTTCCAATTGAGTACCTAAAGATAGAAGGAGAAGACGAGAAAGTATTCTTCATTTCTCAATGTCGGCCATGGGCCCCACGTCAAGGTATGCCTCAAGACCCTTTACAAAATTCAAATCCATATAGTAATCAATGGCAAAACCGTAGTGTCCAAGGTCCTCCACAATATAATCAGCCTAATTGGAACAATGCTTGGCAAAATAATCCACAAAGTCAATGGTATCCTCCACAACAACTTCAATGGCCACAGTTCCCAAACCAATGACAACCACCCCAAGGGAATTGGCAGTCTAGAAACCAATGGAGAGGACCTCAGAAATGGTTTAACAATACTGGATACCCACCTTTATCACCTCCAACAAATACACCTGCACTAATGCCACCACCTGCCAGTTCTAGACCTCAAAAAAAGAATCAGTTGCCTACACAACCTCAGCCAAATCCAAATAACCAGCAGCCACAACAACCAATGTATGTTGTTGATGCTCAGTAGTATCCTACTTATGCTCTAAGTGTCGCAGATATACATTTGAGATTTGGTACAACCCTACCAACACCTAAACCACCTCTTATAACTGAAATACCAGATCCTCCTGTAGCATCAGCACCAGCAACTTCTCTTCCACAAGCGGTTGACCCAGCCAATGTAACTAGTTCAACTCAAACTCAAACTGCAGTTGAACCTCCTTTTCCACAAAAGATCATACAAAGTAAACCTGCATAAATAGAGGAACAATCCTTTGACATCATTAACCAGCTGAAGAACATGCATGTCTAGATTCCTTTGTTCCAAGCTATTAAAGATGTTCCTGTTTATGGCAAAGCTATCAGAGAAGCCTATCTTAAAAAGCCCAGGAGGAAGAAAAATGACCCAACCATAGTCCATGTTATAGGACAATTGGTTGACATCATGTTAGGGAAATTGGTTATTCCTAAATATTCTAATTTAGGAAGTCCAGTTGTGAATGTGATTATAAATGGTCAGTCAGTTAAAAATGCCTTGATTGATCTTGGTGATGCTATAAATGTAATGACCAAGGATATGATGAAAAAGTTGAACATAGAAGGATTACGGGCTACCCCAATAATTCTACAACTTGCCCATAGTTCTATTGTCACTCCCGATGGGATGATAGAGGACATAGTAGTAGCCCTAGATTCTCTAGAGTACCCTGCAGATTTTATGATTCTATCCCCAAAAGTCAACTTAGTTGGTTACCCTGTCATTTTAGGACGACCATGGTTAGCTACAATTGATGCAAATATAAGTTGTAGGTTAGGGAATATGACCATATTAGATGGATAGGCAACAAAGAAATTTGTCCTGTATCCTCCAGCACAACCCCAACCAGATTTAAGCACACCTATATGGCTAGATTTAGGGGATGGAGAGGAAGAGTTAAACTCTGTAGTACAGCTTATGATGTTACATAGACAGTCTTTCCTAAAGCTGGAGGAGGAGGATTTAGTAATTCAGGGTATTCTTAATAATACTTGTGTAGTAGAAAAGGATGTATCTGACAGCTCTGTGTCGAAACTAACTACATATGATGAATATATTGAGAATTGTTTTCTGCCTAAGGAGCCAGACATTATCCATCAGCTTTTACCATGTGAACTAGATACCAGTCCCATCTCTGAAGCTGCTATGGTTAATCTCACAACTACTGTTGAGTTGTCAAAAGGTCATAATCTCCATGTCAATAACAAACTGCCTCCCAAACAGCTGAAACAGTTAACAAAGCTTCTTCAAAAACATGAAAAGGCTTTTGCATGGGACTATGGAGATATGAAAGGGTTAAGCCCCACATTATGCACTCATAGAATATATATCAATGAAGGGTGCCTGCCACTCCGTCAACCCCAGAGGCGGATTAATCCAACACTCAGGGAAATAGTTAAAACTGAACTACAAAAATTGCTTGATGCTGGTTTCATATACCATATATCTGATAGTTGATGGGTCTCACCTCTGGTTATAGTACCTAAAAAGGGAGGGAAATGGCAGATTTGTTTGATTACAGAGAATTGAATAAGGCAACGAAGAAGGATCATTTTTCTTTACCATTTATTGATCAAGTTCTGGAAACTTTGGCTAGTAAGAAATATTTTTATTTTCTTGATGGATACAATGGTTATAATCAGATAAGTATAGCTCCAGAGGATTAGGATAAGACTACATTTACATGCCCACGGGGTACTTTTGCATACTCTGTGTTGCCATTTGGCCTGTGTAATGCTCCAGCAACATTTCAAAGAGCTGTAATTAGTATTTTTGCTGACATATCACATGACTGTATGGAAATATATATGGATGATTTTACAACATTTGGAGTGACCTTTGAGGAGGCTTTGATGAATCTTGAAAAGGTTCTTGTCTGATGCAAAGAACATAATCTATCACTTAATAGTGAGAAATGTTTCATGGTTATGCAGGAAGGGGTGGTGCTTGGTAATTTTATATCAGCCGTAGTGATACAAGTGGACCCAGCCAAGATAGAGGTAATTTTAACATTGCCCACACCTACTAAACCAAAGGATGTAAGATCTTTTTTAGGTCATGTTGGCTATTATAGGCATTTAATTCAAAATTTCAGTCAAATAGCTAGTCCTTTGTATACACTGCTGACTAAAGAAGCTGAATTCATTTGGACACCAGCATGTAATGAATCCTTCCTGCAACTTAAGAAACTCCTCACCACAGCACCAGTTCTTAAGGGACCATATTGGTCTATTCCATTTCATATCCATACTGATGCATTAGACTATGTTGTAGGTGTTGTATTAGGACAAAAGCTTGCTAACCTTGAAAATGCAATCTATTATATTAGTAAAAGCCTCCATGGCCCTGAACTAAACTACACAGTAACTGAGAAGGAACTTTTAGCTATATTTTATGCATTAAACAAACTTCGACACTATGTAACTAGCTATCCTATTTTTGTTCATACTAACCACTCAGCCATAAAGTACTTGATGAACAAACCTGCTGTAACTGGCAGATTGGCAAGATGGCTCTTGTTATTGCAGGAGTTTGATATAACCATTGTTGATAAGCCAGACAAGGCCAATGTAGTTGCTGACTATTTGTCTAGACTTCAACTTGCTGATGAAGATCCAACTCCAATTGAAGATACATTTCCAGATGAGCATTTGTTCCACATAGCAACCCATACACCGTGGTATGCAAATATATCAAACTATCTTGCTGCAAATAAAATGCCCCCACACTTCTCCCAAAAAGACATGAAGAAGCTTGCAGAGAAAAGTTTTCATTATACATGGATAGATAACAATCTCTTCTATACTGGACCAGATCAAATCATGAGATGTGTCAGGGAAGATGAAATATATGACATACTACATGCCTGTCATGATGAACCATGTGGAGGCCATTTTGCAAGAAAATGAATAGCATTAAAGATACTTACAACTGGATATTATTGGCCAACATTACATAAGTAAGCAGCAAATTATACAACCAAGTGTGACAAATGCCATAGAATGGGCCGGTCAACTAGATCAGATGAGATGCCACTCAATCCATAGGTTGTTGTAACACCCTTCGACAAGTGGGGTATGGACTTCATAGGGCCAATTGACCCACCATCAAATGAAAAATCCCACATCTTGGTATGTACAGATTATTTAACAAAATGGGTAGAAGTCAGGGCGATGAAACACGCAAGAGATGAGAAAGTAGCTAAATTCTTATATGAAGAAATATTCACACGCTACGGAGTTCCCAAAGAACTTGTAATAGATCAAGGAGCCCAGTTCACATCAAATTTGATCACTGAACTTATGAAAGAATACAACATAAGACACCGGAAATCCAGCCCTTATCACCCTCAGGGAAATGGGCAAGCATAGGTCACCAACAGAGAAATTGAGGCCATTTGGACCAAGACAGTGCAAATACATAGGAAGGATTGGAGCAGCAGGTTAACTAAAGCCGTGTGGGTTTACCGAACTATATGGAAGACAACAACTGGATTCACCCCATTTGAACTTGTGTATGGAAAAGTAGCAATGTTGCCCATTGAATTTGAACATAAAACATTGCGCACTGCTTTGGAATTGAACATCAACCTTCCTGCAGCACAAGAAGAGAGACTTCTCCACTTGAACTCATTGGATGAAATGAGAAAGACAGCTTTGGAAAGAACATAGATCATTCAAAAACAACGGAAGAAGTGGCATGATGCACATATCAGGAATAAACATTTCCAAGTGGGAGATTGGGCTCTTTTATATGATTTTTGATTTAAGGAGATTCCAAGAAAATTGCAAACTCGGTGGCTAGGGCCCTACGAAATTCAGTATGTATTCGATAATGGAGCAGTCCAGCTGACAACCATTGATCCAATCTAGTTCAAACTGCTTATAAATAGCCACCGATTGCACCTCTATCATAAACCACAGACCAAGGATGAGTTTCTACAGCAGTTCCAACCAAGCAATTTACCAATTCCTACAGACACAGTTCCTGCAGCGGAGGGTGCCAGCCTTCTTCCTACAATCGTACCATAACAAGCCTTCAACGAGAAACCATAATAAAACCTCATTCCATCTGAGGTCCGTTCTTTCATTCATTTTTCATTTTCTTCTTATCAACTCATCTCATTTCTTTGTCTACCATCCACTCAAACTCTACGTCACCCACAAATTCAGTTTTCTTTTACTGCTTTCAATAAAACATGTTGTCAGCACCTTTTTTGCGGTCACCAGACTTCGCCAACTCATCAACTTTCATGTGGATGTACGATCAAAAAATTTCAGGTACAACATTTTCACTTTTTACTCATCTTTAGCGCATAGGTTTCGATAATTATATCTAATACTACATTAAATGTATTGTATAAGCCTTAAGCTAGTTTTCCATTCCTGTGCGAAATTTTTTAAGTGTGGACACTTGTCCAAATTTCATGGGGGGCAGGGAAAGTGTATTTATTTCCAAGTGTCATCTCCATGTCACCCTAGTCATGTCCACGTTATATGTTGTACTTTGGCTGCGGTCTGTTTTTAATTTTAAATCTTTATTGTATCTGTCGTACCTTTTCATTCTAATTTTGAGAAAGATTTCTTGAGTTTGACATGACTTAAAAGGACTATGATTTATACAAAAACACTTCCAGTTAAAACCTTGATGTCCTTCATAATTAATGGCATCATTGTTTTACATGCCAAACATAATGGAGCCATGTTAAGAGAATGTGGTATTGGTATTTCTCAGAAAGATCAATTTGAATTCTGAGAAGAAGGTATTTGCAGAGTGTTAAGGGGGTAAAAATTATCAGGGTGGTGAGAATAGAGAAATTTAAAGCTAGGTATTTTGAAGATGGGAGGACAATTGCAGAGACATGAGCCGGTTGTCCATGGTATTCTACTAGCGGATGTGGAAGCAGTCCATAGTTTTAACGCTTGTGGATGGCTTGGCTACTTCCTGCAGTTAACAAAGTTCAATGAAGAAGTAGCAATGGAGTTTATGAGGACATTTGATGAAGGAGAAGCCACAATATGGGGATTAAAAGTGGTTGCTACTGAGGAGTGGATAGCAGAAGTCACATGACTACCAGTTAATGGAGAGCATTATCCAAATGAACATGATGCCAAGTCATCTCGGGCACAGTTTTCTCGGTCGGGTGACCCTCCGCTGGAAATATCAAAGCAAGGGTGTAAGAGACTCTCTCTCCCCCAGCGCCATATCTAGAATTGGCGAACCATATCATCAGGTATTTGACCTGTGAAGGCAGATTTTCAAACCTACACGCTCATCATTTTAAGTTTCTTAGTTGTGTAAGGCATAACATTCAAGTTAATATCCCCAATTTCCTTTACAATATGTTGTGTATTAGTGCCGAAAAACTCAAAAAGGAAATAAAAATTATATTTCTCATCATGCCCTAGTTAAACTTTTAGTTGAAAGATCTCTTAGGGATTCCTCCCCTGTATCATGGGCAAAATTTGTTGAATTTAAAACCTTGCAGAATCAAGCCAACCCTATCCAACAAAATTTAGGGAATGAGGAAGAGATTGCGGGGCCTAGTCAGAATCCAGCTGAAATAGAGAAAGAACTAGCATTACCCCCTACTGATAAATTTGTTGGGCCTATTTTAGAGGGTGATATACCTAGTTCTTCGAGAGACAAAGACAAACATAAGGTTGATAAAGAGAGCCCTAATTTTAAAAGGAAAGCCCAAAACCCTTATGTTCAAGTGGCAAAGAGAAAAAGGTCTACTCCTACAGCAACTAATCCTGCAGTGTCTACCCCAGCACCATCTAAACCAAAATGAATCCGCAAAGCAATAGAGGTTAATGAGGTTCCTATATGTTGAAGCCCTCGCATGCGAGGTCAAGTATCCTCAGTTTCCCCTGAAAACCTAAATGTTTCAATGTCAAAACCTCATGCAGAATCGCAGGTCGAGAATATTCCAGATGACTCTCCTATACAGTTGGAACCCCAAAATGTGGAAACACGTGAAAATGAGCCTGACAATGAAATGCCACAGGGTGATCAAGAAATGTGTGAATCAAATCCTATTGTAGTCACAGAAAATGCCCCTGAAAGTGTTCAACCTACTTCTCCACCAGTTCCTGTATACTCTAATGTTTTTGTCATACCTTATAGATCCTCCTGGTACACCCATTATTTCCAGCAAGTTGCTAAGGAACGAAAGAAGAAAGCTATGGCCCAAGAATTCCCTTCATCTACAATTCAATCTGTATTATTTGGTTTGTACAATCGCTTCATTTTTCAAAAGACCTTGTCGAAACAAGAACAAGACCAAATGCAGAAAATAATATTTGATAAAGATGAGGAAATTGAATCCCTCAAGGAGTAGCTTGAGAAACAGAAACAACAGATGAATAAGGCCTTAAAGTTAGCTGGCCAAGTCATGGCCTGTAGACCACCACCAAGGGTGTATTCCATTTGTCTAAAGGAACAGTTTCTATTATTTCAACTAATGATGACAATAAGGAATATTGATTGTGAATTTAAAACTGCTCAAGATTTTTACAATGTGTATCAAACTTTGCCCTCATGGCAGAAGAATTTGTTGTGTGAACTATATCTGCATAATTTCATAATTCCACATGAAACAGAGTGGAATCCTCTGCTTTACATAGGAGATGTTCACCTTAGGGCTTTAATGTCATCGATGCACAATGAGAAAAAACTATGACAAGCAGTTAAATGTCTACAGAGATCTTGAGAAATCTGAACCATTGCCACTACGGGCTAAATCACATAAGCCTAATGATCTTCTAAGAGATTGGTTCAGATTAACTTATGGGAAACAAAAATCAGAGGTCAGGGATAAAGTGTTTGCAGAAAGAGAAAAGGTTTACAGAGATTATCAGACACTCCCAAACTTTACACAGCAAAGAGCTTTTTCAGGGATTAGGAACCGGTGGAACCGACTGCCAGAAGCCTTCAAAAAGGTAGAACCACATAGCCCTATCAATTATGAGGCAGCTATTCATAGGGTGACCAAATACATACAACTGGGACAACGGATCATAAAGGAATTATGGATGCCCTTGTCCTTTCAACCTCCTACACTTCTTTGGCCTCTTTATGATAATAATGCTACTAGACTAGACCCATTGGTTGAGGAGCACAGAGTTGAACACTGGGGGCGCACCAAAGAATTCTTCTACACCTCAGAAGTGGGAAGAAAGGGAGAACCACAGTTAGCAACTTCAAAGATATGGCAAAGAAGTATAATGCTTGAGGACAAGCATTTGAATAGTGGGGGTTAGATGATGAGGCATATTAATGTCTTAATTTTGATATAGTTTTCATAGTTTGGACACACTCTTTGTGCTTTGACAAAACATTTCTAAACACTTGTAGTAAATATCTTGTGAACTTATGCCAGAGACAGCTAGAACCTACTAAACCTATGGGTAGTGTGTATAACATGTTTGCTTAATATTATACATAAAATGCAGTGTTTCATATAACTATTTTAAGCTGTGATCTAATATCTGAGTAAAAGTAGGAATTGTACACACAAAAGTAGTGCACTTCTATGAATCCTTACAATCAAGAACACTCAAGAATGAGGTCTCAAAAATTAATCCATAGCTCTCTATGTATGGAGTTGCAAGATTTAAAATTGCTCTCACCTAGAGCTATTAAGCTAATGACCTTGCTAGTCAACCACACAATGAGAGATTCAAGTGAAGACAAGGGCAAGAATGCCAATATCCTCAAGAATCGAATGAAATGCAATGCAAGTAAGCTAAGAATGAAGATGCAAACTAGTCTATGAAAATGAAAGTGCAAACTAGGCTATGAAAGGAAAGTACAAGTCTTACAATCCCTCCTAATTAAACTATGTGAGATTAATCTATAGCATAAAGAAAGTCTATACTAAGAATGCCATGATTATGCAACTATGAAATTCAAGAAAGCAAGCTAAATGAAATGCAACAACAATGTCTTCAAAGCTTGAATGCAAGAATGTCTTCAAAGAGCTCCAAATAACCTAGAAAACTTGCAGCATAACATTAGCATAAAAGAGAATGACCTAGAATGAGGAAGAGAGCTCTTCTTTTATAGGAAATGAGGAGAAATGGACCATGGAGATTAAGAGGCAAAAGATTTAATCAACGGTGGAGCTTGAAAGAGGAGCAATCCATGTGCACAAATATCCTCCAATGAGAAAATAAGAGTTGACTTTTGTATCCATATGAGACAAAAAATGCTTTTCTTCTTTTTATAAAATAAGAATAATGCTTTATTTGTGCAACTTAGGATAAGAAGAAAAGTGGGGGCTTTTTATTTATTAAAAGGGGAGGAAATATTCCTTTTAATAAATAAAGACTTAGGATAAAATGGTTAGCCCAAGGCAAATAATCGAAAATGATAAAATAGGATTTGATCAAAGAAATGATATATTTGGAAAATGCTGATTTTTGAAAATATTGATTTAGGGATTTGATAAATTGTTGAATGGGGGCCCAAAGTCTAGGCAACCATTTTAGGGTGCATACATTTGCCCCTCTTTGACCAATGTGTGATCATTTCGGGAACACATGCAATCAAAGAAAAATTGAAATGTGAGTTCATTTTGGGATCACAAAACAACTCAGATGTGTGTTCATTATGGGAACACGCCCGGACAAAAATAAACAAAAGATTCTGGACATGAGTTCATTTTGAGATCACATCCAAAATAAGAGATAAAAATCTCAAGCTGAGTGAAAGCTCATAAAAAGATAGCTGAATCAAGAAAATCAAGGATTAAATCCAATAGGTACTTCCCCCTCGAAATCGAAATCGAAATCAGGTAGAGGAGAACAGCAGATTGATAAAAGATGATCAAACCATAATGAAATCATAATCAAAGATAAAGGATAATAGGATAACCATTAGGCAGTGAAAACATGCCCCAGTGATGAATGAGAAGAAAAGAAATGGGATGAATGGAAAACTAGAAGTTTGAAAGGCATGAAAAGGAAGAAATTTCATCAAAGATCGAAGAATTATGCCTCAAAAGGTTAGTCAACTACACAGAAGAAAGAAAAAATTTTGAAACACGATTTTGACTATCAAGATGACCTCAAATTTTGATTTTGAGTTCGAAAATGGATCCAGGACGTCGAAATTAGCTAGGGGTGCAATTTTTGCGCAATTTTGAGGTGTTTTGAAAATTAGGTCAAAAAGTCAAAATGCTATAAAAGGGGGGAAAAAGGGATGTGATATGAAAGACAAGATGCAAAAGACATGATCAGGAAGAAGTGAAAGATGAGCGCGGTTGACCGACTAGTCCACGAAAGATAAAATGAGAGCTCTTTCCATATGCAAGATGCAAGAACTAATCTAACATGAACCTAAAAATGCAAGCTACTATGAAAAGTGGTTGACTTGCAAGGTCATAACGCTAATAGACATCTAATAATCATCATCAAGCATTATTAGTAGCGTCGCAAGATCATACAATACACACTAGTATAACTATGTGAATCTGAATATGATCTATATTAGATAGAAATGTGGAAATCCCACCTAGGCATCAAAGACATGAAGGTTAAGATGACTAGTGCAGTGAGGTTCCCTAAGTTTGATATAGCAAGATTATGCTTGCATTGAGACACAAGAAAGTCAAGATGACTATAAGCATGCACTTGCGAAAAATAGTCAAGGATAATACCTTGTAGATCTCAATGTCAAGTGGATCAAACATAAATGCTAATGACAGTTAGGACCAACAAAATATACCCACAAGCAGAAAAAGCAATAAAACATGTCCTCATGCCCTTAGTCTTCTAGCTATGCATCATCAAAAACTATCATAGGGAGAGAACACTTATCAAAGAAATCATCATAGACAGCACACAAAAAAAAAGTCAAACAAGTCTCAACGAGTCAAGTGTTTAAGTGCGTGTGTGTTGGTCATAGAGTCAAACTTTGAGTATCGCATATGCCAATGAGAAATATTGCATCATTCGAGACTGCAGGTAGGATATCTGATAAGTGTTGAAAAACACTAGACGCTAGGGGAGTGTTGAAAAACACAATTGGGGTGGTGTTGAAAAACACCTGTTTGTGAAATGCCCCAAGAGACAAACGCACCTAAAGGACCTATGCTAACATGTATACCCCCTAGACAAAAATAAAGACCAATTCCAGACCAAGGCAACAAGGTCAAGTCATGATGGAGAATGGCTAAGTGTCAAGGACGCATGCTAAAAGACAAGGGTGCAAAGGCCTCAAGTAGCGCCTGTTTCTAGGTTTTCACCACTTGACAGATTTTTTTAATTTTTTTAATTTTTTTGTATTTTTGCTACCAAGGCGTTTGTTCTAGATTTTCACCAAGGAACTTTTTCTATTTTTTTAATTTTTTTTAATTTTTTTGTATTTTTTCAAGACTTTTTATGCTTTTAAAGATTTTTTCAGCATCATATATGAATTTTTTTGAAATTTTTTTCAGGATCAATAAGATATGTGCAAAGGATGCTCCCAGACAGAACATGCATTAAACTCCCAAGCAAGATCAGATCGTGTAGTCCCAATGTCTAGCAAGGTGGAGGACAAGAGGGAATAGGAAGCCAGTGGAAGAGATGGAAGACAAGAGAATGAAGGAGAATGAAGGGAAGAAATCCTCAAAGGAAACCTCCTCAAGAGTACCCAAGCTAGGGAAAAACTACCAGGTAAAGTATATTTGAACAAGCAATGAAAAGCCAACATAAGACAAGTCACAAAAGCATAATGCAAAAGAAGAAAAGGATGCAATCCCAAGGAGTAGACATGTCAAGAGGCTTCATAGCATCATTTTTTACTCTTTTTTATTAGATCAATACCAATGGGAAAAAGATAGCAAAAGGCTAGAATGAATGGAGGAAAATAAATATGAAGGTTAAACATGAAAGGAATGAAAGCAAGATCATCGTAAGATAGCTCACAAGATAGCCAAATGTTCGTGTATAAGTCAACATTGTCAAGATCAAAGAGAGAAGACATAATGGATGAAATATGTAGAAGAACTACATATGATGCCTGATTGCCAGGTTTTCATCACGGTACTTATCCAGGGTGCCACAAGAGAGTGGTTTTCACCATAGGATAAATTTATTTCTCTTTACTTTTTCTACCAAGGTGCTTGTTTCCAAGTTTCCACCAAGGCACATTTTCAATTTTTTCATCATTTTTTTTTTCTTTCTTTTTGAATTTTTCTATTTTTTTAATTTTTTTTTTCTAGAAGAAGGCAAGCTTTTCAGATAATGCTCCTTGAAAGGATAAACCATGATATTCCAAGGATTCAAAATGATATGCTCAAAGATGCTGATAGGAAAAGGAAGATGGAAGAGAAAAATGGAGGATAAGATTTTATGTAAAGCGAGTGAGGTTGGAAGATATGAGGAATAGGCAAATGAGGAAAAATGATAGAAGGTGGAAGGATAATGAATGGAAGGATTGTGAAAGGGAAGATGGAAAGGAAAGCAAGATCAACATCAACACACACACTTTGAAGGGTGGCGAGAGGGTGGAGGAAACGTGAATGAAGGAATACGTGAATGAATATGGTGAACAAATAGCAGAGGTTGCGGTTTAGGTGCATGGAATGGAAGAATGTTTTTGGAAGAAGATGAAGTGGAAGCCTTTGGAAGCTTGAATGTCAACTTCACTTGTTTATTAACATCGGACTCTTTCAAGAGAGACTTTGGAATCCATATAGCCGCAGGATTTTCATTTCTTTTTGATGATTTAGAGAGAATATCTTCAATGATGGATTTTGGAATCCATACTTGTCTTGTAGTTTTCTTCTTAGATATCTCTTTTGACTTTATGCCTCCATGTCGATTAGAGGAGACATGGTGATCTTTTTTTGATGGATTCTTGTATTGCTTCTTTTTCTTGTATTGAACATTCAAGTGACTTCCAAAAGACTTGGGACTTGTGGAAGAAGCAGGAGGATATGACTGGTTTAGATGGGTAAGTGGATGAAAAAGATTCAAGGGTATGCATCTATGTTGATCTTGAGGAAATATAGGAGATGAAGGGACATAAGGACCCAAAATAGATGACGAATTAAGAGAGTTAGGAGGGGAAAGTGAAGGGACATAAGGGCCCAAGATGGAAGGAAGATGTGAAGCCCTTAGTATTGGTGGAGGAGGTCCAAGGATGGAAGTGGAAGATGCAAAAGGATAATCAATAAGTTCGTCAACATCTATATGACAACCAAGGATATCATCATCTTTAGAGTGAGCATTATGATTTACAATAGAATCATGGACATCTTGAATAGGAGCAACTTCTTTGATAGGAAGTTTCAAAGCTTGCAAAGACTTAGGAAGAGTAGAAAGTGGAAGTGAACATGGAGTGGTAGAATAAGAAGATGGAAGATTTTGATCTTGACAAGGAGCTTTGGATAGCATAAGCATATCATCTTTCTTTTGATTTTCAATAGGCTTAACATCAGAAGTAGCAGCACTATCATCAATAAGCTCAGCAGTGTAAGTAGTAGCTTGATCTTGCTTAGGAGATGGTGGAATGAATGCGGAAGAGCGTAGAGGATCAAAAGAACCATGAAATGGATGAGAGACATCATGAAAATGATTGGATGACATGGAGGGTTCCTGATCTTGATATTTTTTTATGTTCTTTTCTTTATCATTTCTAGAGTCCTCTTGACATGAAGCCACTTCTAAGGACAAGGAAGCATGTTGGAATTGCATGGAAGACTTTGGAATAGATGGTGAAGGACTAGTTGAAGTAGGCATTATAGCACATAAAGACTTAGGTTCTTTAGGTTTAGCATTATTGAAAGTATTTGCAGCCAAGTGAAGGTTAGCTTGAGTTTCTTTAAGAGGTAGCCCTTGAGGATAACCATAGGAAACCGCATGAAAAGCCTTAGGATCTTTGTCGGATGAAGGATTTGTGAAAGATTTGGAAGACTCAGAAGCTTTAGGAAGTGTATGGGTATTGGAGGAAGTAGGGGATGGAAGGGAACCATCACAAGACAAAGGTCCATTATTAACATGATCTTGCTTGAGAGTGTAATCTTTATTTTCAGCATGAGAGTTCTTAGAGAAAGAATTCTTATAATATTTACATTTCAAATCAGCACGTACATTTTATATTCCTCAATAGAAGTAGATGTATCATCTAGGTATTGTTCACATAACTCATCAAAGTCTCTTTCAAAATCAGAATCATATGGATCACCATCCCGATCTATCCAATGGGATGACCCTTTAGTAAGCTTGAGCACACGACGAGGAGGACTCTTAGGAATAGAAGTTTCATAGGCATGACTATATGGTTCATCATCATAGCCATCATAATAGTCATCATAGTCATCAAAGGTGGGTGTGTCACTCTTCATGGGAGAGGTATCACAAGGATTACTATATTGCTCATATTGAGAAGTAAGACTCTTGGGAGAAATAGAAGATGAATGAGATTGTGAAGAAGAGAAAAGTGAAGACCTAGTGGAGGAAGAAGGCTTGGATAATGAAGAATGCGAATAATGTCTAGAAGAGTCATGATAAGACTTGGAAAATGAAGAATTTGAATGATGTCTAAAAGAGTCATGATAAGACTTGGAAGGTGAAGAAGAATGATAAGACTTATATGATGAAGGATGTTTGGAAGAAGAAGATTGTGAGAGGATCATAAGCATGATTCTACCAAAGGCAGGTGATTCACTTTCTTTCTTTCATATTTTTGTCATAAATTTATCATCAATGAAACTGTTGGAAGAATGATATTTTTCAAATTGAGCAAGGAGATCAAGATCATCCATTTTTAAGAGAGGTTCTATAGCAAGATAGTTGAAACTCATGGTTTTAGAAGAGGAGGAATCAAGCATGTAAGAAATGAATAGATGAATAGAAGAAGGTAGACTAGAAAATAAGAGGAAAAGATTCAAGAAGACATGAAGGATTTAGGAAGAATCATGAAGAAAGAAGAGAAAGGATGAAAATGGAAGACTAGGAAGACATGGAAGAAGCGGAAGAAAGAAGACCAAGAGTCATTTTGTGCAATTCGATACCATTTGAGTTCATTTGGATGTTGAGCAACATGTCATGGCACCTAAGATCCAACCTAGACTGACCAAGGAAGACTGGGAATGGCAAGAATCAACTTCAGATTGCAGACAACTGTGAGACAGCAAAATAAGTTTGTGCGATAGTTTCCAGGCAAGTAGTGCAACTCTTGACCAGTGAACGTGAAAAACTCAGTTTGGAAAGCAATTTGATCAATGTTGTAGGTTGCAAGTACAATTTTTTGGTTTCAAGCACAATAATATCAGGAAGTAGACAAGTTTGTAAACATTAGGTGAACAAACATGTCATCAAACACTTGTGCAAGAGCAAAAGAAACCTTGCCAAGACAAGCAATTGTGATATCAAAACTGAAAATCTATGAGCATTATCGAGATGTTTGAGTATGCAAGAATGTTTACACAGGTATAGCACAACGAGGACACTTCAAGCACTTACTATCCTAGAAAGTCAAAGCTCAATACTTAACAACTTGGCCCACAACTTGATGTCCCCTCACCTCACACAAAGTGGTTACCCACAATAGATGTTGGCTTTGTCATGGAAGTGTCAATGACACAACCAAAATAACACATATGGTGAGTATCTTGAGGTGATCTCGGTTATTCCACTTGGATCAATCCTTACACCAAGAAGCTAAGCGGAAAAATAGGGTGACTTCTAACTATGGTTCTTAGTAAGGGCTTCCGTTCGTAGTACCTCTCTTGCTCCTCAAAAGGACTCCTTACCTTGCGGCAAGTAACGGACCTCGCGACCTCAAGAGTACCTTAAGCATTCTTGCTCAATATTTTCCTCATGTTCACAATCCCACAAGTATTCACATCAAGCGAAGACAAGCACTACGTCTACCAAGGTTTTGTGTCCTTGATAGCCTTGAGTTTATAGTGGGTCGGAATAGCCGGCAATAAGCTTGTCCCCACTTGGGTCGTTCCTCTTGATTGCTCAAGAGCAGACCCGCTAAAAGATTCTAACAATCTAAAAAAAAATTGGATCAACTTATGAGATTCAAGGATTTTGTTTCACCACAAGGGTGAAGAGCATACTCCCTTATCCCAAAAGTTTTCTCCCAAACACACCAAGCAAAGTTCAATTACCCTCTTGTTTCCAAAATCTTAAGATGGGTCAAGATTTTCTGGTTCACCACTGTACACACAAAAGTAGTGCACTTCTATAGATCCTTACATGCAAGGAAACTAAAAAATGAGCCCTCACAAATTGATCCATAGCTCTCTATGCATGGAGTTGAAAAATTATGGATTTGCTCTCAGCTAGAGCTATTGAGCTTGTGACCTTGCTAGTCAACCATACAATGAGATATTCGAATGAGGACAAGGGCAAGAGTGCCAATATCCCCAAAGAATCAAATGGAAATGCTATGCAATGCAAGCTAAGAATGAGAATGCAAATGTGCAAGCTATGCTATGAAAATGGAAGTACAAATTAAACTATTGAAAGGAAATACAAAGGATTACAACCTTCCTAATTAAGCTATGTGAAGCTATCTATTGCATAAAAGAAACTAAGCTATGAAATGAAGCTATGGATGCTATGATAATGCAAGAAATGAAGTCTAAACTATGAAGCCATGAGGAAATCCAAGAAAAGCTTGATGTAGCAATGATCTCCAAAAGCTCCAAATGCACCTAGAAAACCTGTAGCATAACAATAGCATGAAAGAGATGGATATGCAAATGAAGGAGAGAGCTCTCCTTTTATAAGAAATGCAAAGGAATGGACCATGGAGATTAAGAGGCAAAAAGACTTAATCAGCGGTGGAGCTTGAAAGAGGAGCAATCCATGTGCACAAGTATCCTCCAATAGGAAAATAGGAGTTGACTTTATGTCCATGTGAGACAAAAAGTGCTTTTTCCTTTTTTTATAAAATGAGAATAATGTTTTATTTGTGCAACTTAGGATAAGAGGAAAGTGGGGGCTTTTTATTTAATAAAAGGGGAGGAAATTCCTTTTAATTAAATAAAGACTTAGGATAAATGGTTAGCCCATAGGATAAAAATCCAATATATGATTGAAATTAAGACTTGATCAAGAAATTGATAATGTTGAAAATATTGACTATTGATAAAAATGATTCAGGGTTGATAAATCAAATAAATGGGGCCCAAAGTCTAGGCGACCATTTTAGGGTGCATACATTTGCCCCTCTTTGACTAATGTGTGATCGATCTGGGAACACATGCAGTCAAAGAAGAATTGAAATGTGAGATCGATCTGGGATCACAAAACAACTTAGATGTGAGGTCAATTCAGGATCACATCCGGAAAAAGCATAAACAAAGGCCTTTGAACATGAGGTCGATTCGGGATCACATTCAAAGTAAGAGATAAGAATCTCAAATTTGAGAAAAAGCTCTCAAAAGATGTCTGAATCAAGAGAATCAAGAAAATCAGAGATGAGAATCCCATAGGTACTACCCCCTCGGAATCGAAAATGAAATCAGGTAGAGAGGAACAGCAAACTAATAAAGATTTGATCAAATCAGAATGAAATCACAATCGAAGGTAAGGGTCAATAGGTTAACCATTAGGCAATGAAACATGCCCCAGTGATGAAGTAGAAGAATAGAAATAGAAGACTAGAAATAGAGTGAATGAAAGACTAGAAAATTTGAGAGACATGGAAGGAAGAAATTTCATCGAAAATCAAATTATGCCTCAAAAAGTCAGTCAATTGCGTAGAAGAAGGGAGAAGATTTGAAATGCGATTTTGACTACCAAGATAACCTCAGATTTTGATTTCGAGTCTGAAAATGGATTTAGGACGTCGAAATTATCTAGGGGTGCAATTTTCGTGCAATTATGAGGTGTTTTGAAATTTGGTCAAAAATTCAAAATGCTATAGGAATAGAAAAGGATGTGATATGAAAGACAAGTGAAAGACATGATCAAGAAGAATCAGAAAATGAGCACAGTTGACCAACTAGTCCGTAGATGATAAAAAAAAGAGCTCTCTCAATATGCAAGATGCAAAGAACTAATCTAATCATGAACCTAAGAATGCAAGCTACTATGAAAGTGGTTGACTTGCAAGGTCACAATGCTTATAGACATCTAATTATCATCATCGAGTGTTAGGTAGCACCGTAAGATCATACAATGCACACTAGTATGACTATGTGAATCTGAGTATGATCTCTATCAGATAGAAATGTGGAAATCCTACCTAGGCATCAAAGACATGGAGGTCGAGATGACTAATGCAGTGAGATCACCTAAATTTTGATATGGCGAGATTATGCTTGTATCAAGACACATGAAAATCAGGATAACTAGAAGCATGCACTTGCAAAATAGTCAAGGATAATACCTTGTTAATCCATAGTGTCAAGTAAGACCAGCATAAATGCTCATGACAGTTAGGACCAACAGAATATACCCACAAGCAGATAAAGAAATAAAACATGTTCTCATACCCTCAGTCTTCTAGCTATGCATCATCGAAAACTTCTCAGGGAGAGACCACTCATCAATGAAATCCGCATAGACAGCACACAAAGAAAAATAAAGTCAACATATCTCAACGAGTCGATTGTTTAAGTGTGTGTGTGTTGGTCATAGATTCAAACTCTAAGTATCACATCTGCTTAGTGAGAAATACCATATTACACTTGGACTATTGGGTAAGACATCTGATAAGTGTTAAGAAACACTTGACACAAGGGTAGTGTTGAAAAACACTGTTTGGGGTGGTGTTGAAAAACACCTACTAGGAAATGCCCCAAGAGACAAACGCACCTAAAGGACCTATGCTAACAGTTATGCCCCCTAGACAAAGATAAAGACCAATTCCAGACTATGCCAAATAAGGTCAAGACATGATGGAGAAAGGTTCAGTGTCGAGGACGCATGCTAACAAATAGGAGTGCAAAGGCCTCAAGTAGTGCCTGTGTCCAGGTTTTCACCACTTGGATTTTATTGCAATTTTTCTCTTTTTTTTTAATTATTTTTTTTGGATTTTTGCTACCAAGGCGCCTGTTTCCAGGTTTTCACCAACTTTTTCTTTTTCTTTTTTGAATTTTTTGCATTTTTTGATTTTTTTGTATTTTTTAAGGACTTTTTATGCTTTTTAGGATTTTTCGGCATCATATATGAATTTTTTAAATATTTTTTCAGGATCATAAAGTATGTACAAAGGATGCCCCCAGATAGAAACAGGCATCAAGGATAGAACTTCTTTAGGTGCAAAATATTGATGGGATCAGGGAGTTGTTCTCCATCAGGATCTGATAGTAAATATGCACCGGTACCAAAAGCAGCTATAATAATGTATGGTCCAAGCCAATTAGGTTCGAACTTGCCCTTTTGTTCTCTGTTTTGTTGATTCTTAGGGTTCTCTCTCAAAACAAGATCACCTATTTGAAATTCCCTAGGGTGAACCTTCTTGTTGAATGCTTTGGACATACGCTTCTGATACACTCTCATATGATCAAATGAAGCCTTACGCTTCTCATCTAGAAGTTCCAATTCCTGTAACCTCATGGCGCGGTAATCCTCATCTGTTATCAATCCTTTGAGTGAGACTCTAAGTGAAGGTATCTCTACTTCTAAGGGCAACACCGCTTCAGCGCCATAGGTAAGAGAAAAAGGAGTAGCTCCTGTAGGTGTATGAATGCTAGTTCTGTAAGCCCATAGTGCTGGATTGATTTGCAAGTGCCAATCCCTACCATTCTTGTGCACTGTCCTATGAAGAATCTTAAGGATGGTTTTATTGGAAGCCTCTGCCTATCCATTTCCCTGTGGAAAGTAAATGGAGGACCAATGTTCCTTGATTTTAAACTTTTTGCATAAATGCTTTAGGTCCTTATTCTTGAATTGACCTCCATTATCAGTGATAATCTCAGAAAGTACTCCAAATCAGCAAATAATATGATTCAAGATGAACAAAGAGATAGTCTTCCCTGAAGCTACAGAAAGTGGCATGACTTACACCCATTTTGTGAAGTAGTCAGTAGCAGTAATAATGAACTTATGTCCACCTGATGAGTTGGGGTGAATCTGACCAACTAGATCAAAGGCCCAGCGCTGAAATGGCCAATGAGAAATGGAAGGAATCAGCTCCCTACCTGGAGCATGAATCAGTTTTCCATGTTTCTGACATTTTTCACAAGATTTAGCAAAGGCTACTGCGTCTATCTGCATCGTGGGCCAATAATACCCCGCCCTAAGCAACCTTCGGGCCATGGCAAGACCGTTGGAATGTCCACCACAAATGCCCTTGTGGATGTCGGCTAACGCTTGGTCAGATTCCTCCTTTTCCAAGCACCTAAGGAGTGTCCCATCTAAACCCCTCCTATATAAATCACCAGAGATAAGGGTGTGGCGGGAGGCATTGCGGACGAGGTTTCAGCGTTCAGAACGGTTGAATGTGTCGGGGATGATGCCATCACGGAGATATGAATAGATAGCACCATATCGGGAAGATTCATGTGTGACAAGGGTACAAATGACATGGCTTTCAGATGAGTCAAATATGGGATGGTGTAGCTCTTCCACCAAGAATTCAAATCTTGATTCATGTTGTTCCAACTGAAGGAGTGAAGCTAATGTGGCCATAGTATCAACAGCTTTGTTCTCTGTCCTAGGGATCTGTTGAAATGTCACAAATGTAAAGTAACGTCTCAATGATTCAACCATCTTTTTGTAAGGTACCAATTTATCATCCTTGGTTTGATACTCCTCATTGACTTGGTTGATAATTAGCTATGAATCCCCAAAGACATGTAATTCTGTTATGTTCCATTCTATAGCCATTTTCCATTCTATAGCCATTTTCAATCCATTGGTCAAAGCTTCATATTCGGCAATATTATTTGTACATGGGAATAAAAGTTTGTAAGACTTTGGAATGTTGTACCCATGGGGAGAGACAAATAATACTCCAACACCTGATCCATTTTGCATGTGAGAACCATCAAAGAACATCTTCCAAGTGCGGGTAGTCATATACAGTATGTGTTCATCTGGGAACTCTACCTGAATAGGCATACTATCCTTAACTGAGAAATCAGCTAATTGATCAACAATAGCTTGCCCTTTTATGGCCTTTCTTTCAATGTACTCTATATCAAATTCAGATAAAACCATCATCCATTTGGCAAGCCTACCCGTGAGAGCAGCCTTACTAAGCAAGTACTTAAGAGGATCAATTTTTGCAACCAAATGTATAGTATGAGCAAGCATATAGTGTCGCAACTTTTGGGAAGCAAACACTATTGCCAAACAAGACTTTTCAATGCTATTATAATTGATCTCATAAGATACTAGAGTACGACTAATGTAGTAAATAGCCCTTTCTTTCCTAGTATCATCTAATTGAGCCAACAATGCCCCCAAGGAAGACTATGTTGCTGAAATGTATAAAATCAATGGTTTCCCAGGAATAGGCGGCATCAAAATTGGAGGATTAGCCAAGTATTGTTTAATTTGATCTAGGCTCTTTTGGCATTCCTCATTCCATACGCAAGAAGCGCCCTTATGCAATGTCTTATTAAAAGGTTGTGCTCTATCTGCTAGCTGTGAAATAAACCTCCTAATTGACTGGAGTCGTCCTTGAAGACTTCTCATCTGACTAACATTTCTTGGAGGTGGCATATCCAATATAGCTTGGACCTTTTCAGGATCAACCTCTATTCCTTTTGCTGAAATTATGAATCCTAGGAGTTTACCTGAGGCAAATCCAAATGCACACTTTTTAGGATTCAATCTAAGCTGAAATTGTGCCATGCGATCTAGAATTACTTCCAGATCGTCGAGGTGTGTGTCCCATTTTCTAGATTTAGCCAAGGTATCATCCACATAATCTTCCATGTTCTTATGCATCATATCATGAAAAATTGTGGTCATAGCTCGCTGGTATGTTGCTCCTACATTCTTTAGGCCAAATGGCATGACGTTCCAACAATAGGTTCCCCATGCACATGTGAAAGTTGTTTTCTCTTGATTTTCGGGAGCTATTTTTATTTGGTTATATCTGGAAAAACCATCCATTAAGGAATATATCTCATAACCCGCTGTCATATCCACTATCATGTCTATGTTTGGGAGTGGAAAGTCATCCTTTGGGCATGCTTTGTTAAGGTCTCTGAAGTCTGTGCAAATGCAAATGGACCCATCATGTTTTGAAACTGGAACAATATTGGAGATCCACTCAGCATAGTCGATAGCTCGAATGAATCCTGCGCGTAAGAGCTTTTCTAATTCAGCCTTAACAAGAAGAGCTATATGAGGATGTATTTTCCTCAACTTTTGTTTGACTGGTTTTATTCCTGGAGCTATAGATAGATGATGCATAATAAGATCAGTGTCAAGCCTTGGCATATCAGAATATGTCCAAGCAAAGTTGACTTTCTTCTTTTGCAAAAACTTTGTATATGCCTCTTTTTCTTCAACTGATAGAGACTGAGCAAGGTGCACTATTTGGGGGGCCTCTTCTATATTCAAATTCACTGGTTGCATAGGCTCAATAAGAACTGATGACCTGTCTTGGAAGTAACTTGGCAATTTATTAAGTACCCCATCCTTAGGCACCTCAAAGAGGTTTTCACCCTCAGATACGTCATTTATTTTTACTATTTTTGGTTCTGATACCGCCACAAGGTGGTTTTCGCCATCAGACCTATTTTTCTTTTTTTCTTTTTCTTTTATTTTTAGACTGAGGTACTTAATATCAGGCTCCGTCATACTTGTTGTTGGTTCACTGATGGAAGAGACTACAGGTTCAAGAGCATTTAGATAACAGGCAATTTCATAGTCATTCTAAAAAGTGAGGAGTCTAGGCTCTTGGTGGCGCTAAGACCAATCAATTAGGTCATAGTGAACAAGGGGTAGGTCAATGACGGGTTCAACATTGTTTATATGGAAGGTGTTATCTCTGGTGACCATACAATCGGGATTCATCCAGTCCTCTCCTAAGATACCCAAGTCAGGATTTGTCCTATCAAACGAAGTGTCATCCAATAAGGCAATTCGAGGAGTCCAATCCTCCAGTCCTACACTAGGCTTGTTGGTCACATCAGGTTGAGTACTATAAGCATGGACAACATCCATGTCCAAATCAACTGTTGCATCTGAAAGTGAGTCCCATTCGAACTCATGTGAGTCTGTCTCTGAATCATTATTTGGGCCTCATGATGTAGAAGCCTCAAGGTTAGGAAAGGTTTCCCCTTCTCTAATACTAGCATTGTTACTATCTGTCGCAGCTAAGAGAGCAACACTTTCCATTGTCAATCTAGCATTCATACTGTCAGTTGTCAAATCTTGTGAATCTCCCCAAAAGAGATTTGTTGAAGGCACCCAATCATCAGACATGTCTTGCTGATTACAGAGATTAGGGGTGTAGTCTGAGTCATTGTCACTGTCTGTCGCAGCTGAGACAGGGACACTTTTTTGTTTCTTATTTTCAAAACCTAAGCCAACTGTTGACTTACTCCTTCATCCAAAAAGGGCATGGTTAAGAGGTTCAGCCCTAGCATCCAGCCTATGACTAAGGGGACCCTGTCCTGGATAACCCATATTCTTGACCAATGTATACCCTCTCCCATAAGTTCTAGGGGAAGGTGCAAAATTCTCATTATGTAGGTACTTCTCTTCTTGGTAAATCTAGTCTCTAACGACAACCTCTTCTTTTTCTTCTTGAATCGGAACTGAGGATTCCACAAACTTATCGAACAATGTCATGGCTGAAGATGAGGGCTTCATTTCTTGAGAAGGTCTGCCATAAGACCTAGGGGAAATTGGCAATTTTGTGAATGAATCCAATTTGTAATCCCCCATACCAAGATCTATGGTCTTGAATTTATTCTTGCATTGTTCAAATGCAGTATCAAAAGTGTTAGCCTCCCTATTGAAAGGAATGTGAGACCCAGCTGAAATTGTGTTGACTGACAGTGTGTTATCTCCAGGTATGCAGACTTCTATTCCATTGTAAGGGAATTTTACACACTGATGATAGGTAGATAGGACCGCTTGCATCTCATGTATCCATGGTCTACCTAAAAAAATATTGTAAGCCAAAGGACCGGCATCAACAATCTGGAACAAAATGTCTTTCTCTACAGGACCAATTCGAATAGGAAGAACGACCAATCCTTTAGAACTACGTTCTGCTTCATCATAAGCCTTGATAGTTATTTTCTTTCTTGTGTCAATGACTTCTTCTGAATAACCCAAGGCCTTCAATAAGCTCAAAGAACAAATATTAAGCCCAACACCCCCATCTATCAACACACGCCTGACACGGGTCTTGTGGATCATAACCTCTATATGAAGGGCCAAATTGTGTGGGTGGCTTAATGACTTGTCATCTTCCTCTGAGAATGTAAGGTAGTGAAGGCTAGCCAAGTGGTTGACCATATTCTGGAATTGATCTACATCTATATCATTAGGGACATTAGCCGCTCACAAGGCATCCTCAAGGACGCGCTTATGCTTAGGGGATAGTTCCAAAAGCTCAAAGATTGAAATCTGCATTGGTGTATGTTGTAGTTGGTCAACAAGATTATAATTCAACTCAGGACCAACATCAGATTTTGGAAGAACACCCTTTGATACTGGCTGCTTAGACTTACTAGAGTTAGGACCTCTAATAACAATGGGAGTTTGAGACTGGCTTCTAGTGACAGCATTAAGGGGTTGAGACATCCTTCGTGAGTGAGGACCTCTTAGGACCACAACAGGTCCCTCATCAAGCATAGGATTTGAATCCACATCATATCCATAAGGGTCTTTCCCTCTCATCATGTTGACATTGTCACCAACAACTTCAAGCATATTAATAACATTTTCAGCATTTGTGTAGGTGTAGTTGATAGCAGCCTTGCCATTCTTGTTGTTAGAATTCTCTCCTTTCTCATATTTGGGCAAGGGTTCTTTAAAAGCCTTATGATCCACATTAGTGGTTAAACCATCAACTTGTAATCGTCCGCTTTCAATGAGATCTTGGACAAGATGTTTGAGTTTAAAATAATTTTCTATATTATGTCCAATTCCATTGTGAAAGACACAAAAGGCCTTCTCATCCCACCAATGAGGCTTAGGATCTGGTATGCGGTGCTTTGCAGGATCTTGGGGGTGCGCCAAATTATGAGCAATTAACGTCTTGAAAATGTCTACATAGGAGTCCCCAAGTTTGGTAAATTGCCTCTTTTCTATTTTAGGTCTTGCATGATACTTGGGTTTATTCTCTTGTTGTGTTGAAGATGTTTGTAGCTTCATGGCTTGGACTGCATTGGAGAGATTAAGAACTCCTTCATTCTTAGGTTGATATGAATCAACAACTCCATCATTAACCACTTGCTTATTCTTATTCCAATAGGAGTTCCTTTTGTCCTTATTACCATTATTGTTGTTGTTTTGGCCATTGTTGTTATTAGTTGGTTTAGCCAAAATTCCTTGTTCTTTTAGGACATCCTCTATGCGACATGCTACTTCCCCCATGGTATCAAAGGAATTAAATGGGATCTTCCTGACCTCATACCTTAGCTCTGGTATTAAATTGTTCACAATGATGTCTATCCTTTCCTCCTCAGGAATTGTCCTTGGATATTTCGAGCACAAACGTCTCCATCTTTGTAGAAAGGTAACGAAGGATTCCCCTTGATTCTGCTTGAGTTTGCACAAATCAAGCATGGTGACAGACCTTGATAAGTTGTAAGAAAATTGTTGGACAAATCTTTCCACAAGCTCTTTAAATGTCTTCACTGGAGGAGTAAGGTTAGTAAACCACTCCATGGCTTGACCCTTGAGACTCCTGGGAAATAATCTCATCAAATAGGAGTCTTCATGGTGGAAAGAAAAGTTCATTATATAGAATTGTCTAACATGGTCATGAGGATCACCAACGCCATCATATTTGTCATAAGTTGGGAACTCAATTTTCTTAGGAAACTCAACCAACACCACACTCTTGTCGATTGGGTTGGGACATATGGAATCCAAATTAAATGTGCTCTTAGGAGCCCTCATCCTTTCTATATCCCTTTGAAGTTGTTTGATCACCTCATTAGTTGATGGATCTTGCTTTTTTACCTTTCGATCCACATCAAAATTATATGGGACTTTAGCACCTTTGTTGATGAGACTTTCTAGGAACTGATCCTTGTTTTGTTCCACATACTTTTCTACATATTCTTGAAAGGATGACTCTTGTTGCATAGTCATAAAATCTATATGATCGAAGTTGGCATAACTTCCTCCATGTTGTGAGCCATGATGTGCTCATTGGGAGGGTTTCTTTGAAAGTCTATGAGATGACTGTCTCCTATGGTGATCATATCTTGAAGTCCTTCTACCTCTAGGACTTGGGGATCTTGAGAGCATCCTTGACCTTCTTCTAGGACTTGGTGAGGGGGTAGATGGGGCTGTGTTGGTCCCACTATTGGCACCCCTCCCATTGAATTGATTTTGGAGTTGTTGTGCATAGAGCCTATCTTCTTCTTCTTGGGCGGCTCTTTTGCTTATGTCCAATAATGCACGTTCCTCTTCTTCTAGTTGTCTGAACTTCTCCTTTTTGGCATCTTGTTCATCTAGATAGGCTTGCTTCTCCCTTTCAATGCTTTTCAACCTTGTATTTGCATATCGAGAGGTATCTTTAAGTGGAGAAGATTGTCTTGAATGCCTTATTGCGTTGGCCACATTGATGTGGTGGTCACTAGATTCGTTGTTCTGGTCCTCGTGTTGTGACCCTGAATCTGAGTGAGTTTGCCTATAATGTCTCTCAGCTTGCTGGTGAGCATCTAAATATCTTGTGTTGTTGGGAGGTGACCCAGGTGGACTGACATGAGAAGAACCACCATACTCTCTCCTATGCCGTTGGAAGATATCCTCAAGAGTTTGATTCATGGCTTCTCTTTGTTGTCAAGTGAAAGTGTAACTCATGTCCATACTTGATGAAAGTGGTGCTAAAGAGGTGCTCACTTCACTAGGATTACCTTTTGGATTAAAACAAACTTCAGATTCACTTTTAGGAGATTGGTCAAAAAGGGGTTCTTTTTCCTTGTGCTGTTGACGAGTCTTAACTGGTGGTAACTGGCTAAAGACAACAGGGGGTCGCTTCCCTTGATTGACTTGGTACCTTGTTGTAACTGACATGAAAGAAAGAGACTCTTAATGATAAGATGACCTTTCAAAGTGTCAACACCAAATTAGGATAATCAAAGTTCTCTATTGTCCAAAGAGAAATGAAAAGATAGAAATATCAAAGGGGCTTTACCAACACTGTCAAAGAGGTGCTTCAAATCAAAGGGTGACTACCCTTGCACTTTTGAATCAGGAGGTTGGACTAGGCCAAAATGTAATTGAAATTGAGATTTAAATGAAAGCGATTTGGACAATAAGAAGACTAAAATTTTCCAAGAATGTAGCTAATAATCCTAGAGATAAACTTTGTCACCAAGAATGGCCTTCTAACTTGACAATTATTCCCAAAGTGACCTCGTAAATTAGATGATGCTATCCTAGAGGACTGAAATCGGAAATTTAGAGCTAAGACAGGTTTCTAACGACAGAGTAAGAAACTCACTCAAAGACCTAACTTGACCAACAACAACTGAAACTGACCAAACTGAGAGCAGACAGAAACTATCCAGGCGATATACCCCAGGCTAACAGGGCAATACACCTATAACTGGGCGATACTTCGCACGACACCAGGCGATATACCCCACAATACCTGGGTGATAAACACCAGGCAGGTTAGGCGATAGTCTATCATGGGCGAACTATCGCGCGATATTTCTTCTCAAAGCAGGCGATACTGTTGCAAAATTGTTTAAATCTTGACTAGAACTGTGTAAAATTTGTGTTTTTGGGTCTGTTTGGTCAAAATTTTTGGTCTGAGGGTTGATGTTTTCGATCTCAATCACAATATCAGCAGAATTTTGACAGGTTTGCAAATAGTGAGGGATCAAACATGTCTCAAAACACTTGAAACAAGGGCAAAAGCATCCTTGCCAAGACAAACACTTGTGATATCAAAAATAAAATTGCACCCTATGAATGCTATCGATTGTTTGAATGTTCAAGAACATTAACACTAGTATCACACAATCGAAGTCAATTCAAGCAAAATCTACCTAAAAAGTCAAGGCTCAATACTTACCAACTTAGCCCACAACTTGGTGTCCCCTTGCCTCACACAAAGTGGTTACCCACGATAGATGTTGGCTTTGTCATGGAAGTGTAAAAGACACAACCAAAGGAACACATATGGTGAGTATCTTAAGGTGATCCAGGTTGTTCCACTTGGATCGATCCTTGCACTAAGAAGATAAGCTGCTAAATAAGGTGGCTTCTATCTAAAGGTTCTTAACAAGGGTTTCCATTCATAACACCCCTCTTGCTCCTCATAGAGGACTGGGACCTCGCGGTCTCAAGAGTACCTTAAGCATTCTTGCTCAATGCTTTCCCCATGGTCACAATCCCACGAGTTACTCACATCAAGCGAAGACAAGTGTTATGTCTACCAAGGTTTTGTGTCCTCGATAGCCTTGAGATTATAGTGAGTTGGAATCACTCGCCACCAAGGAAAATGATGACAAGATTGTCCCCACTTGGGTCATTCCTCTTGATTGCTCAAGAGCAAGCCCACTAAAGGATCCTAAACTAAACAAAGAATGGATGATTTTTGAGGTTCAAGGTTTTTGGTTCACCACAAGGGTGAACATCATACTCCCCTATCTCAAAAACTTCTCCCAAACACACCAAGCAAAATTTAATTACCCCCTTGCTTCCAAAAACTTTAAGATGGGTCAGGATTTTTTGGTTCACCTAAAGGTGAAGAGCATACTTCTCCTACCACCTCAAAATCTCTTTCACAAGGTATTAATGTTCCTAATACAATTAGTAAATGCCACACTTGAAATAAATCACAAACACTTAAAAAAATTTCTTTTTGCTTTTGTTTATGCTTTGGGCAGCCTCGCAAAAATGTTAGTAGCCCTCTTTGACATGCGATTTATAGCGATTTCCTTTTCAAGCAAAGCTCCTACAACCACAACTTGTTAGACAACTAGGGTGAGGAAAACCAAAATCTAAGTGAAGCAATGCAAAAACCTGATCAATTTAAACTAAGAAATATAAATTAATCCTGTTTAAATGCATCAAAATAAGCCAGCAAACTAAACATGATCAAATTTGGCTGATAAAACTCAAAATCCAGCTCTCTACTGTATCAGGCGATATTTCTTAGACTTCACCAGTATCGCGCGACACAGTTTCCTGTATTCGGGCGATATACTTAGTCTGGGCGATATACTACACAGTATGCGGGCGATACTTCGCACGACACCAGGTGATATACCTTGATACAAGCGGGCGATTCTTCTGAGACGCGAAGTGTCACCCGGGTATTATAAGGTATATCGCGCGATATACTGAGAAGTATCGCGCGATATTCTGAGACAGAAAACCAGAGAACAAAAATTATGCTAAAAACTTGAGAGAAAAATTGATAGAAAATAATGAAAATGCAAAAAAAGAAGGGACAAAGTCAGTCTACTCTGCCCCACAGTGGGCGCCAAAAATGTACACACAAAAGTAGTGCACTTCTATGGATCCTTACATGCAAGGAAACTAAAAAATGAGCTCTCACAAATCGATCCATAGCTCTCTATGCATGGAGTTGCAAGATTATGGATTTGCTCTCAGCTAGAGCTATTGAGCTTGTGACCTTGCTAGTCAACCATACAATGAGAAATTTGAATGAGGACAAGGGAAAGAGTGCCAATATCCCCAAAGAATCAAATGGAAATGCAATGCAATGTAAGCTAAGAATGAGAATGCAAATGTGCAAGCTATGCTATGAAAATGAAATTACAAATTAAACTATTGAAAGGAAATACAAAGGATTACAACCTTCCTAATTAAGCTATGTGAAGCTATCTATTGCATAAAAGAAACTAAGCTATGAAATGAAGCTATGGATGCTATGATAATGCAAGAAATGAAGTCTAAACTATGAAGCCATGAGGAAATCCAAGAAAAGCTTGATGTAGCAATGATCTCCAAAAGCTCCAAATGCAACTAGAAAACCTGTAGCATAACAATAGCATGAAAGAGATGGATATGCAAATGAAAGAGAGAGCTCTCCTTTTATAAGAAATGCAAAGGAATGGACCATGGAGATTAAGAGGCAAAAAGACTTAATCAGAGGTGGAGCTTGAAAGAGGAGCAATCCATGTGCACAAGTATCCTCCAATAGGAAAATAGGAGTTGACTTTATGTCCATGTGAGACAAAAAGTGCTTTTTCCTTTTTTTATAAAATAAGAATAATATTTTATTTGTGCAACTTAGGATAAGAGGAAAGTGGGGGCTTTTTATTTAATAAAAGGGGAGGAAATTCCTTTTAATTAAATAAAGGCTTAGGATAAATGGCTAGCCCATAGGATAAAAATCCAATATATGATTGAAATTAAGACTTGATCAAGAAATTGATAATGTTGAAAATATTGACTATTGATAAAAATGATTCAGGGTTGATAAATCAAATAAATGGGGCCCAAAGTCTAGGCGACCATTTTAGGGTGCATACAACCACAAGGGTGAACATCATACTTCTACCGCCTCAAAACTTCTTCTACAAGATATTATGTGCCTACTAAAGGAAACAACTGGTAGATTGTCACAATTGAAATGGAAATAAAAATAAGCACACTTGATGGGGTTTTTATGCTTTGGGCAGCCCTACAAAAACCGTTAGTAGACCTTGTGCATTTGAAGCTTTGACATGCATTCTTTTGGCAAAATATTTCAAGCAAATGTACCTACAACCACAACTTGTTAGGCCCACAAGGTTAGAAAAATCCAAAATCTAAATGAAATCTGCAACTAAACTCTGCTTAACCACAGTGAACTAAACCAGCAAACTAATTAAATCTAAACTCGGCCAAAAAGATCTAAAAATAACTCACTGTCGGCACAGGTGACACTGTGATCAGCAGGATTGTCGCGCAACACTTCTCTGCATAATAGTGCGACAATTTAGCCTGATGCGACAGTTCGCTAATCTGCATGCGACAGTTTACGCCAAACAATGCGACATTTTCCGTCAAACAGGGCGACACTTTTAACTGGTAAAGTGTCGCGCTGCTATACAGAAAATTGTCGCATGACACTGGTGAAAGGTGTCGTATGACACTCTGAGACAGAAAACTAGAGACCAAAAATAAAGCTAAAAATTGATGAAAATTTTAATGAAAATGCAAGAAATAAAGGACAAAACGCTAATGTTCTGCCCCACGGTGGATGCCAGAAATGTACACACAAAAGTAGTGCACTTCTATGAATCCTTACAATCAAGAACACTCAACAATGAGGTCTCAAAAATTGATCCATAGCTCTCTATGTATGGAGTTGCAATATTTAAAATTGCTCTCAGCTAGAGCTATTAAGCTAATGACCTTGCTAATCAACCACACAATGAAAGATTCAAGTGAAGACAAGGGCAAGAATGCCAATATCCTCAAGAATCAAATGAAATGCAATGCAAGTAAGCTAAGAATGAAGATGCAAACTAGGCTATGAAAGGAAAGTACAAGTCTTACAATCCCTCCTAATTAAACTATGTGAGATTAATCTATAGCATAAAGAAAGTCTATACTAAGAATGCCATGATTATGCAACTATGAAAGCAAGAAAGCAAGTTAAATGAAATGCAACAACAATGTCTTCAAAGCTTGAATGCAAAAATGTCTTCAAAGAGCTCCAAATAACCAAAAAAACTTGCAGCATAACATTAGCATAAAAGAGAATGACCTAGAATGAGGAAGAGAGCTCTTCTTTTATAGGAAATGAGGATAAATGGACCATGGAGATTAAGAGGCAAAAGATTTAATCAACGGTGGAGCTGGAAAGAGGAGCAATCCATGTGCACAAATATCCTTCAATGAGAAAATAAGAGTTGACTTTTGTGTCCATATGAGACAAAAAGTGATTTTCTTCTTTTTATAAAATAAAAATAATATTTTATTTGTGCAACTTAAAATAAGAAGAAAAGTGGGGGCTTTTTATTTATTAAAAGGGGAGAAAATATTCATTTTAATAAATAAAGACTTAGGATAAATTGGTTAGCCCAAGGCAAATAATCGAAAAGGACAAAATAGGATTTGATCAAAGAAATGATATATTTGGAAAATGCTGATTTTTGAAAATATTGATTTAGGGATTTGATAAATTGTTGAATGGGGGCCCAAAGTCTAAGCGACCATTTTAGGGTGCATACACGAATGTTATCTTGCATATGTGTTCTGGATGTTGTTAACTTTTCAAGAAAATGAGGAGCGACACAAAGAGTGGTGATTACTGCATTTAAGAAGGATAATGGAGACCAGTCATGGCAAAGAAAGCGCAGTTCAGTTCCGTTGGATAAGCTGCGCCTGCAAAGGAGTTACTGTTCCAAAGAATATAGGGGATACAACTTGCTATATTTCTTGCAAGTTGTTATTCTGTTACTTGGTAGTAAATGTACTATGTCATGGTTGATCTTCCGCCTTCTTTTTTGGTGATGTTTGTTCAAGACTTTTTATGTTATATTTTTAATAAGCATCCAATCCTCTATATAATGGATTTGGATCATCTTAGTAAGCTAATGAGAAAATAGATAATGCTGATTTAGATTCAGAAGTTACTCTTTTTTGTTCTTCATGAATTATTCAATTTTTATGTAATCAAAGAAGGATTTTAATGGAAGAAAGATTTTGAAGTACTTGTTGTGTTCATAGTTAATTGAAGCCAACCAAGGGGGCCCACTTGGGGGGTGGAATAGATTTAGGTAGAATAGATTCATTTCTTGCAGTTTTCTATTTTCAGATAGATTTACTGTATTAGTCCTGCAACATTATTACTGTGAAAGTTCCTATAGCACTTGCAGAAAATGATCATAGTGGATGTTCTGAGTTGTTAATTACTTTAGGTTCATTATTAAGCTTCCTGCAATTATATGTTGTTAGCCAAGGTGTGTTTACTATTTTGTAGTGGTAGTATAGATTCTTCCAACGCATTTTACTTTCCTGCAACATAGGTGTTATGACTCCTAAAGGAACTTAGTGCACAAACTGTGCTGACTCATTTCAAGTCATACGTCCCTAGGTTGACAATTCAAGTGTATTTCATGATGGAATAGGTAATCCTTAGAATAGGTATATTATCCTTGAAAGAGAGACAATGACATGATTATCTTCATCTATTGTGAAATCGTACAATAGTATTTATTTTCCTTATACCAAGTAGGTTTGGGTTGACTCTCATCAAAGGGCATAGTGTTTGGAAACACCATCATGTTTTGGTCAACAAGTAGGTGGAATATGACATCAAGAGGATCCACAAGGGGAAAGTATTGTCTAGCTTTGGGTGATTGTACAACTTTGGAAGGTAGGAATGATGTGGGTTTTGGAGGATTAGGATTGTGTGGAGGTTGATGCTTAGGTAGGAGATTGGGATGATGTTCTTGGGCACAAAGCATAAATTGTGGGAGAGGATTTGGGTTGGATGGAAGATGGGGATTGTGGATTTTGATTAATGCAGGAGTACATATGTCTTCAAAGGTTTTCTTTTTATTTTGACCGCCATTTTGTAAACTTTGGATAATGTTTCTAAGTTCTTCAATCTCTTGGGCAATGTTGGGTAGGTTGGAAGAGTGATGTTGGTGAGGGAGGGAATCATATATGGATGAAGGATAATGATGTGGATTTCCCTTGTCAAAGGTAGAGGAAGGATAGGAAATAGAAGATGGATTGGGATTAGATATGATGTGTTGATGATTGGTTTGGTAAGTGGGTTGGATTGGAGGTATAGTTTGGTGATTAGGATTTGACACTTTAAAATCCTCAACCATTTTGTCAAACCAATCCATATTCATGATGCTTGGATTAGAGATTTTGGATTTGACTTAGAAGATGATGTAGAGGAAGATTTTAATTATGAATGAAAGATTTGGTGATGAAAAATGTATGAACTTAGGACTAGGAGCAAGTTTGGGTTTTGATTTAAAAGGGCAAGGCCTCAAAGATTTTAGTCTAATTAGATGATGGATTTGATTGATTTAGAGGGTAGGGCCTCAAGAATTTTGATTGATTTGATTTGGTTTTGATTTTGGATTTGTGAGGGAAGGGCCTCAAGGTTGGATTTGATTTGATTTGATTTTATTTGGATGATGATTAAAGTCCAAATATTATGATGGTGCTCCTAAGCCAAAAGTGGAAGATTAGAAGATTGTGTGGATAAGACTTGGATTAAGAATGGATGAAGTGGAATGATAGATTAGGGATGTTTGAAGACAACTGGAATGGATGATGTGCTTGATTTGGATGATGGGGATATTAGTGAATTGGATTAGAATTTGGTTAGAATGAAGTAAACAAGTTAATTGGATTAGGATTATGATGATGTGATTAGATGAGAAGGAAGATGAAATGATGAGATTGGATTAAGAAAGTTGAATGATTAGGAAGATGATGACATGATTAAAATTATTATTAGGACCTTGATTTGATTAAGAAAATTGATTTGGTTTAGGGTCCTAAATGATGGATTAAGAATGATTAGGATAAGAAGAATGAGGAAGATGATTAAGAATAATTAGGAGGTGGTTATGGATGACTAAGATAGGATGTTGAATATGAAAGAGGAAAGTGATTATTATGATAAAAGTGATGATTAGGATGAAAAGGAAAATTATGGATGATTGGATGATTGGATTAGATTAGGGAGATGACTAAGGATATTATTGATGATTATGAAAGATTAAAAGATTGGAACTGATGCCAGATTGGTCTAGTCTTATGGCAAGAACTAATTATCATTCTTTTTCAAGGCCTTGACTACGCTAAGTGTACCTTGATTCAAATAGGGAACAAACACAAGTCTGGAGAAAATCCAACAAGGGACAAAGCAACCTTGAAGGATACAAACAATTGTGACAAGTCTTGATGATGGGGAATTGTATAGCACAATGTGTATGTACTGATCTCGTTTTCAAGCCCAAATGTTTTCACTAATCCAACATAATTAAAAAACACTTCAATAAATATCTACCTAAGGAATTGGATTAGTGATCAAAATATTTTCCCACAACTTGGATATCTCATCGGTTCACATAGTCGTGTCACCCCCTAGAGGCCACTCGTATTTTTTCCCTTTTCCAAGAGCTAAACAAAATATGGTTCAAAGAAGACTACATAATGAGACCTCCAATACCATATTAACCACCTCCAAATGCTCAAGGGGATACTTATGGTGAGTAAATTTTAGGAGAGATTCTTCTCCCTCCTTGCACAAAGATTATGATCACTTTCGGAGATAAACCAAGTAGATCTGTCTTAAGGTGTCTAGTAAGGGCATCTATTTGCAACTATCCCTTGTAGTCTTGCAAGGTGAATTGAGGCCTATAGCCCTACAAGTACTTGAATAATGTAGTCATGCACGCATGATTGAGGCCTTATAGTCCTACAACTATCAAGCATAAGAATAAATTCTTCGAATAGCTACATCCTCTACGATATTAATCTCAAAGAGGATTTTTATTATAGTGGGTTGGAAGGTTCAATTTGGCCTGTTCCCACTTGAGTCGTACGCGTGAGATTTTTCCCTCAACGACAGGCTCTCTAAAGGTAAAAAGAACAAGTAAAAGTGGATAACAAGTGGAGGTCTAAATTTTTTATTTTTATTAAAGGAAAAGTGCATACTCTCCTACTCCATTGCTTCTACCAAATATGTCAAACACATGTTCATTTACCCATGATTCACTTCTAAGTGATAAATCAAGTAGGTCTAGATTTAAGATTATCTTTAAAGAGATAAGAGCATATTCTCCTATTGCTCAAATAACCAAAAGAAATGAACCTTCCTAATTAAACTAGGTGCCTATAAAAATAAACTTATAGTACACAATGTTTGTTTGAGCCTCCAAGGAAACCTACAAAACAAATGAATTAGAAGTCTTAGATTTTTCAAGTCTTCAAACAACGTCTTGCAAAGCAAGTGGATTATTAGTCTCAAAATGTTTTAATCTTGGTAAACCATCCTACAAACCCACTTTTAGAAGATAGAAAATATCAAAGACCTGCAATAAAGCTCAATCATGCATTGAACTATGTGCAAATAAAGTGCAAGCTCATCACAAAATACTTTTTTTTTGTTTTTGACCTAGTAAAAAAGATCTGATTTGTTTTCTATAATTTCAGCACCAAAAATAGAAATGAAAAGAAGATACCCTTGTTAAAAATTTGAGATATTTTCAAAAATGAAAAAATATTAGAAAAAATCCTTAATTTGTTCCCTAGAGATCTAATTTATCAAAATAGACCAGTTTTCAAAGATTGAATTTTTGAGCGATTTTCTTTCATCAAAATTAAAAACACAAAGAACATCCCCATGTATTATTCTCAGACCTTTTTAAAAATGTAAAGTTCTCCAAAAAAAATCACTAATTTGTGACAAAAAATGAATTTTCATGAAAAATAATAAAAAATTTATAACTCACGAAAAATCGATTAGAAAAATTTGATTTTTGAACTAATGCACATTTGGATCATTCCACGCCTGCAAAAAAAATTTCAAGTAGTTGTAAGATATGATCAAATCTTTCAAAATCGTAGGGTTTTATCTTCAACTCAACCTGTACAAGGATTAGCCTTTAAAAACTTGAATAAAACAACAAGGTTAGAAAAATCTTTAAAAGTACAAATCTAATAGGGATGTGGCTCCCGTTGGGTGTGCAAAAGATGTATGCAATGAAAATCCCTACAATTGCACCACAAATCAAAGCATGTAAGCACAAAAAATATGAAGCATTTAAGTTAGACTAAATATGCTAAAAAACTTGTAATGCAACCAAATTTCTATTACAACCTTTGGTGAGCTAAAACAAGGGCACCCAAAACCTTGTTTGATTTTCTCTTTGAGATTTTGTGGGTGTTCTCTCTCAACACAATACAATAAAATTTCATTATGATTGATGATAAAAGATTGAGAACAAGTATAAGGAACTTGCCCCAATCTTCACAAAGATGATGCAATGCAAATGCAAGATCTATTTCTAAAAAAATAGAAATGCAAGAGATAACAACTAGTTAGGATGAAAATGTTAATCTAAGATAAGAATGCAAGATTGAAACAAAACTAGATTCATTCTATTACCTAACATGTGATATCAATTTTATATAATAGATGCAAGAAGATACAATAGAATGACTAAGTTTAAATGAGAAGTGAGGCCTCCTTTTTATAGAAATTGAATAGGATTGGATGGAGGAGATTAAGAGGCAAAAGAATGGATGGCCAAGATTAAGAGGCAAAAGAGAAGTGGCTAAGATGAAGAGGCAAAATAAATGAGTGGCTAGGATTAAGAGGCAAAACATGTAAAAGACAAACATCACTTTTAGAGGGAAAGAGGAATTTGAAATGATTGGAGGAGAAAAAAGATGGAGAGGTGACTACCTTGGAAAAGGTGATTGTGCACATGATTAGAGGTAATCCACCTTTTAATCAAGATTAGAAGAATATTAGCAAAAAGTAAGATTAGAAAAAAGGGAAAAGGGATTAAATTAAAATAAATTTCAAGGTTTAGAAGAATTTTAGGTTAGTGGAAGAATAAAATAAATAAAATTTATTTTATATTAAGAGATGGAGGGATAATATATTAAAAAAAAATTAATATACTATAGTATTTAAATAAACTTTAAATACCAAGAGAAAATGAGTTTATTTAATTTAATTTAATTAAATTAAATAAACAAAGGAATATAACAATATAGTTAATTACTAAAAATCAACTATAATGCTAAGGGAAAATATTAATAAAAATTAATGTTAGAGTGCAAAGGACAACTTTAGGTGTCTACAATTATTTAACAATTTTAGGAGGAATGTTAGTAATGTCATTGCGTTTAAAGCAATAGACAATTTTTAAGTGTCTACAATATGTATATGTATATGTATATGTACATGTACATGTATGTGTGTGTGTGTGTGTGTGTGTGTGTACATATATATATGTGTGTGTGTGTGTGTGTGTGTGTGTGTGTGTGTATAAGTGTGTATGTATGTAATTCATAAAGCTAATTAATTCTATTAGAATTAGTGATCACACGTATGAGTACAAATATTTGTAATCATCATAATTCATTAGATAAGTCATATCACATCTATATTCATTTTTAGAAGTAAACCATAATAGGGGTTTAATGAGAAAGCATGACAGGTTGGCCCAAATAAATCCTCACACTAAGCCCAAGAGTGCATTTTATACCCCCTTGACCCCAAGTGGTAGGCACATTGAACATCCATCATGAGGTGGTCTATCTAGTGGGAGGCTTATCTCTACCCTTCCTATTCATGTCTCCTTATTCTTCCTCTTATGACTGTGATTTCTCCAACAATCAACCACCATAGAGGTTGTAAAGGAAATTGCAATAGGGTACCTAAGAATCCTCCTATCGAAACCCAAGAGCTAATTTTAAACCCCCTTCGCCCCAAATGGCTAGCACATTGGACATCTAACATGGGGAGTTCTACTTAGATGGGGATCTCGTATTTGCACCCCTTTATTGCATTTCCTTCTCTTCTCTACACGAGTGCTTATCAAATTATAAATAGATTGATGTTTTAGAATATGCATTTCACATCATTAACTATATCAAACACATAATAATTAAATGTTAGACAATATCATCACCATGCATACACAAAGCATATATCTCATGCATACCACAGTTGAACAAGAATGTTATTACCTGCAATAATTAGTAATTTTTTATCTAATATATATCTAAGTTCTTGATTTTTGATATCTTCAAATTGCTTTTCTCTTTATGGGAAACCAATGCCAATTGAATCGATTTCTTTGATGGTCCAATGCCTCCCTCCAAGGAAGTGTTCTTTTTATATCTTTATGTCTCTTTGAAGATAGACGTCTCTTTGAATGGAGATAAATCTTGAATGGACATCTTTGTTAATAACCCTTTTATTATAATTGGTGCCCCTCAAAACATTAATTATTGCACATTATCCTTGGTTGTGAAACATTGTCTCTATTATTGTTATTTTACAATTATCTTCTAACATAAATTAATTCATAATACCAAAGGTAATTATTGGTCCTTTATTATAAATCCTTGTCTACATGTGTTAGCGAGTGTGTTATGAATCCCAATAGAATGTTGATCACTAGGTTTCCTTATTTGTTATTCAGTGTTTAGGGTCGAGGGCATAACCCGTAGAAGAAAAAAACTCAACCTCCAAAAGCATCCATGTTTAATGTATTATTCACCAATGAAACATTATGATACGTGTATATAGCCTCCATGAACATCTTTGAAACATCAAGCCTCTACAATGCATCCTTTGTGTGTCCAAGCATGTAACCACACATCTCATGTCATGCTTCACATATGCACTCCTCAACAAAAGACTCAAAATAATGGTAACCAAGCCAAAACCCCAACAAGCCAACCTTAAACCGCTAAACATATGCTTGCTTATACAAATGTAAGCACACACATAACAACCAAGTGGTAAGGTAAAACCATGTGACCCAAACCCATAAGTTCATCGAAACATTGACCCCATATTTACTTTTTGATATAAATATCAAATACTTTCCCCATGTGCGACCCACATAAATTATCTAGCCAAATATTACATGCAACTTTATAAGTGGCCCCAAGTAGTTAGTTAATGTGGACTAAACACGTTGCCTAGGGTAAAACACAAGAAAATAATTATTAAATTACATAATTAAATTAAATCAATGTTATGCAAGATGTACAACACCTAGTCCTAACAAATGCTTGCACAACGAAGATTTGAGCTATAAGAACATAGGTTATATGTGTAAAACTTATCTTGATGGTAAAGGGTCTCGAATAATACTTCTCTTTGTGTCATTAGTGTAACCATTTCTGATGGAGGTCATTAGACTTAGGTGGACCTGCACACAATCCACAAGTATTTTGGCTATTATATTTAAATGATAAGAAGTATTAATACAAAATTGGCACGGTGTGCAATTACTATGATCTAGCATCTCATTTAAATTCTTAAAGCATTCAAAAATCTTGGAAAATTGTGTATAAATATCTAAATGAGCACCATAAGTCAAATATCAATCATCCATTCATATTGAATATGCAATATCAAATACCAAAACTACTTTCGTTATCTTGCATACAACATAGGCTAGTTTAGGTAGTCATTTTCACAATGAGAATAATTAAACATATATTTGTATATACCTAATTCATCATGATTAATTACTAATTATTATATATACCTACCAGCTTAATAGGACACATCTTTTGGAAAATTATAACTAACCAACATATAAATAGCCTATCATCCTAATCATAATTCTTGTGTCTAAGATTACATATTCTCTTCTATATTGCAAAGCATCCATATATTTTATATATAAATATGTACCTAGTAGAATACTAACTAAGTTGTTTATGTTCCAATTAGAATTTCATTTACTCAAGTATAAATCTATGTAGCATTGATCCCTTGTCTTCCAAGTGACTTTTAAGACTAGCTTTAAGTCTACACATAATACATTCAATTAGGGAGAAGAAAAAATAACTGTTTAAAACTACTTCAAGTGTAAGGTATAACCATTCTATCTTGTCACATTTTACATTTCAATTAATTTAAATTAAGGAATGGATCACCCATTTCATTAAATGGGAAGGGTTGAGTGCTCATTCACCATTGTTTGTCCATCAAATTGCCCAATTTTCCAACTCAAACCTTAGATCAAAAGGTGATAAGAAATGCTAGATGAAACATAAAAGTATTCATGAATCTATCTTTTTGTGTGGTAATGCCCCAAAAGGAAAATTGGTTGGAGTGATTTCTCTATGTAGCCTAGGTAGTTTTCATATGAAGTGCAAATAACCTCCATATAATGGCAACTTGATTACATAATAGCCACATATTTTATCATTTACATCCATTGGCTCCTTCCCTCATGACAAATGTATTGCCTTTATTTTTCTTCCTAATTAGATGCAACACCTATCGTTAGTGACTGCATGATCAACCGTGTGCCCTTATGAAAGCTTAATAAAAAATGTTATCATCAAGGAGACCTAGCATACCAAAGAAGCCAAGCATGTTGGCCACATAACTCCAAATTCTCAAAGCAAAACCAATACAATACAAAAACAAGGCCGCAAAGCAACGAAGTTCCTACCAAAATGTTGGCAGGGTTGTTTAAACCTTGTCACAAATTTGAACTTTATTTTGTAATTGATTTCAATTTCTTTGTAAGGTTTTCAATTTTTACAACTGTATTTTTGCACACATATTTATATTATTTACTATACTTAACAAATAAATTACAAATCCCTGGGGGCCTTTTTGATGTTGGATCATGATTCTTCTAATATTTATCATTCCACTTTTCCCTGCATTTTGGTTGAGCTTGATACCTCATTAGGTCTCTCAGCTGAAATCAAAATTGAATCCTCCTTGGGTTCTTGGATCCAGTAGCATGACTATGAAGGTATTCCTTTTAGATGTTGAAAATGCTTTAAGACTGGTCACATTTCTTCCCAATGTGGTTTGGATCTTAAGAAGAAGAAATATTTTCCATTGTGGTGGAAGGGTGCCTCCACCCAACATTGCACTATTTTGAAAAGGTCCTCTCAGCCTAGGAAGGTGTCTGCTCCTGATTTAGGTACCCGGGTGTCTAATGTGGTGGTGGATGGTCTGGTCCCTGAGCTACTTCATGTTGCTCTTGTTGGGTCTGCTGATGCAGCGGGTTCCGACCCTTTGCACCTGTTTGTTGGCTCTGGACCTACTCTTTCTTTGGAGGGTGTCAGGCTCCCTACTAGTGGTTTTGTGGGTGTTGGTTCTTCTGGAACTATTGGTGTTTTTTATGGTTTTACTAATCCTTCTATGGAAGAATGTATTGTTGGCCCTGTTTTGGCTGCTTCAGTGGCAGTTTTGGATTCATTGTGCTGGCAGGATGAGGTTGCTAGAGTTGGAGAAGGTTGGATCATTGTGAAAGGAAAACATTCAAAGAAGTCCTTCCCTTCTTTCGACATGACCCTTTGGTCCCATAAGAAGGGAACAAAAAGTTAGTTTCATCTACTTCTATTGTGGATTTCTATCGGTTTATCTTTTGCAGTGGTCTGGTTGTTTTGGTCATTGGGATGCTTTGTTGTGGTAGTGTCCTTTTGTGGGTGTTTTTTGGGGATTTATGGCCTTTTTGTTTGGCTGGTCAGTTGTATATAGGGAACTTTATTGATCTATCTTAAGTTTTTCTCTGTACAGGGTTTCGGGCCCCTCCAAAACCTATTTTTACCTCAATCAAAAACAAATAAATTGCAGACTTTGAAAATCTCAATGTTATAAGTTATTCATTAGAACAATTAGTTTAATATTGATATAAATATAATTATAACATAAAATATTGCACACGTGAATATAATTGTTATAATAAATGTAATTTAATATAAATATAATATAATTTAAAATAATATAAAAATATAAAAAGCATAGCATAAAATAATATAAATATAAATATTTATATATAATATTTAATATTACATATAAATAACATTAACATTGAATAATATATTTGTCTGCCAATGTGACGTCCGCGGGGGCTTCTACGGCAGTCTCAGCTTGATTGCCAACTGCTGATCGGAAGGCCGTTGAAGCTCCTGTTCGTTCTGCTCCAAAGAGCATTCCTCGTAGTGCCTTTCCTGTCAGCAACCATATCTCGGTTAGGTTGAATGAGGACATTCTCACTGAGATCGATGCGGCAGCCTCTATTTTTTCTGAGCATGGGTTGATTTGTAGATTCAAGAGTTTTTGGCCCTCTCTGCCTACTCTCCATTCTTGGATTTCAAAATTTTGGGAACCTCTAACTTCTGGTTCAATCCATATTTTCCCCATGGCTAAAGGCTTCTTCATGGCAAAATTTGATAATGCGGAGGATAGACAAACTATTCTGTGTGAAAACTTCTTCAGCTGGGAGGATCATTTTATGCTATTGTTGAAGCCATGGCATTCCCATTTTTCTCCTTCTTTTGAATCATTTGCTTTGCAACCAATCTGGGTTAGGTTGCCTAACCTTCCTCTCCATCTTTGGATTGACTCTATTCTAGAGACTGTGGGGGATGCAATTGGGGAAATGTTAATGGTGGATGAGAAATCTTCGGATCTTTTCCATTCTACTTATGCTCGTATACTGGTGGATATTGACACTTCAAAAGGCCTGCCTTCTGAAATAAAACTCTTTTCTCCTCAGGGAAGAAGTTGGATTCAGCAACTGGACTATGAAGGCCTCCCCTTCAGATGTAGAAGATGCTTTAAGACAGGTCATGTTGCTTCTCAATGTGATCTTCAAAAATTTAAAAAGAATGCTTCATGGTGGAAGGGTGCTTCCTCCCAGCACTATACGGTGGAGAAGGTGTCTTCACTTCGGAGCTTCTCACAAGTGGTTGAGCAGGTTGTCGCTGGCCCTGCCTCTTCTTCTGTTGATGTTTCAGTGGATGTTGATCCTGCCAGCTCCGCTGGCGGTTCAGTGGAAGTTGTTCTTGTCAGCCCTGTTGGAGTGGAGGTTGTTCATGCCAGCCCTGCTAGTGTGGATTCTGGTGCGGATGCTTCTCTTGCTAGAAGCCTAGCATGCTCTGCTCCTATTTTCGATTTTCCTGCCAATTCAGCTGGAAAGATCTCTACTGTCGGTATTGGTGCCTATGTGCCTCCTACTGGGTGCTTTTCGAATCCATTGCTTGAGGTTGTTTCTCTGGATTTGGATTGCTGGCAGAAGAAGGCAGCAAAAGTCGAAGATGGTTGGATAACTGTCAAAAGGAAAAATTCTAAGAAATCCTCCTCATCGTTCGACATGACTCTCCGATCTCATAAAAAAGGGATCTCTGATTAGTCTTTGCCCTTTGGCTAATCAGCGTATTGTGGTTTGTGTGGCCTTTTGCTGGCTGGATGGAACTGTCTCAATTGCTATTTTGTGTATTCTTGAGGTGTCCGGTCCTAATTTTAGGCTGGACCGTTGTATTTATCGTACTTCATTAGCCTTATCTTTTGAACCAATTATGTAAAGGGTTTTGGGGCCCTTCAAAACCTGCTTTTATCTTAATCAAAAACATTGAATAATATATAAACATAAATCAATTATAATATAATATAAAATAAAATTAATATAATATGATTTAAATATGAAATAGTAATATAATAATATAAATATAATATAACATAAAATAATATATAAATCTATTATAAAATGCTATGCATATAATATTCTAAATAGAAATATGAAATTATACGGTATAATATAAACTAAACCCCTAAACCCTTTATATTTTTTAAATCAATACTAATAAAAACCTAAAACATTTCCTACATTTTTAATATCTTATCATTCAAATTAAATCCATGGAGTATAAATGTTACCCATGCAAAGTGGCAAAGAGGGACTCACTCCTACCCTTCCACACTTCAAAGATGTTTTAACAATTTTTTATAATAATTTAAGTGACTCCAAGCAAAGGGCTCATGTCGCTAAATTATTTTGGCCAATGACAATGAGGAAAAATAATTTTAGAAATTTGAAATGTTAAATATTTTACTTTTTAATATTATGAAATATGAGAATGTAATATTATTATAAGAAATAGTACATTTTGATTGGTTCAAATTAGGATATTTGAACACTAGTTAAGTTGTGGTCGTTGTCTATAATTCTAAACCCATGGTAAGAACTAACAATGGATGTATTAATGGCACAAAATGTGCACTTTGTATCATCTCCTTCAAAAAAAATATTTCTTCAAATAATGCTTACAAAGCTTGACCATTATTGTATGAGAATCTTCTTGATTGAGGACAGAGGCATTAGATAGGTAATTAACCTCAAAAGTGAGGAAGCTACTATGGAACCACCTATTCTAACTCTCCAAGCTCAAAGTCAGAAGAGGACCTCAATTGAGGTGCAATTGAGACGAACGATAAAGAAATGTTGGATTTACAAGATGATCCAAAAATAAAAAACGCTTAGAAACCTCCTCCATTTCCAAACTGAATTCTGCAAGGTACACCTGCCTAAATGAAATTGTATCAATTAGGAAATTCCATCCAAAAAATGGTATAAATCAATTACCGCAAGTTCTTTGACTCTTTGCATTGGCTTAGAATTCATAAATCACAAAAATACGAGGCTCTGAAGCCAAGCTTGATGATATGCTTGGACTTAAAATTTATAAGCATTGTAGATACAGTACAAGGATTGGGGTTTTTATCAAACCACGTATCTAGGCAGCCAACTAGAAATAAATTCAAATAGAAGGGGCATGTAAGAAAGCCCCAATTTGATTCTCATCGAAGTGAATTTTAGATTTTCAGATCTCTACAGAATGCAAAAACATGCAGGCAACTTTGAACCATAACAAACTAATTTTTAGTATAGAATTTTGATTGCACAAATTCAGACATGGAGTCCCTCTTCCTGTGGATACAAATTAAATGTTAAAAAATCAACAACCTGATATGAAGCACCTCATTCTTCTGAAACTCCTCTTCAACAACTGTTGGAGCCTTTGTACCTGCGCATTGGAATTTCTTTGGGCCTAGTAATCTTTTATCTACCTCTGTTGCACTTCAACCTCCTCCTACAAGCGGATTCTTGTAACTACTCTGCAAGCTGGGCACCCAAAATTGATATCCTGCTGCATCGGGCATTGTGTTTTGGCCTATTTCAAAAATTAACATTTCATTACTTCAAATTTCAACAATTGGTTAATTTGCAAATTCATGATGCACTTTAGAAATCAGCAATAACATATTATGTGGGTCACATAAATAATATAACATTTGCATAAAGCCAACCCCTTATTTCACCCCATGGATTGACATTGAAACCATATAATGTTAGGCCAATATCCTCCAAAGTATCTCAAACCCGGTGCCCAGAGACCCTGGCTCAATTAAGAGTCAAACAAAAGCAAAATTAAATTAAATAAATTTTTTGAGTGAGGCAAGATTGTCATACACCCCTGGATGCTCCTACATCAAACACCCTAAGTATGTAGGAATGTTCCATGAGCAAAATATCATATACATTTTTGTAAAACCAGTGCTTTCTCTTTATCCACTTGTCCTCCTTATCCACCTGATTTTTCTTTTTCACTCTACATTGTACCTTTCTATCTCTTCCTCCTCCACATTTCCTCTCTTTCTGTCATAAAGTTCAACGCACTATAATTTAAATTCCGCCGAGATTCATTTTCCCACTCTATGTCATCTTCATCAACATCTGCCTACAAATCAGCATTAACAAAATCATAGAAACCAATTAACCCCATATGCACATTCTGCTCATCTTTTTCTTCTTCACTCTCTTCATCCTGTGGATCAACAAAATTAATAATTTGTTGTAGCTCAGCTTCTAAGCTCTTTTTGTTGCACTCGACCTCTTATCTTTCTTCACATTCTTTCAGCATTTCATTTGAATTAAGATCAACTTCAACATCATCATTAACAAAATTACAAAAATTAACAGTTACCTCTATAGTTCCCCTCTTCCTCTGCGTCTACAACATCCTTTTCAATCTCCTCATATCCTTCATTCTAACCATGTCATTCACATGCAAATTTAACATCATCAAAAAATTCATAAAATTTCAAATTTTACCTCTTCATTCTCAGCTGCAACTTTTGCTCCACCTGTAGTCAATGCAAGATATTCATTTTCAACTGCTGCAACCTGCATTAGTATGCCATCTTCTTCTGTATTGTCCCTCCATGTACTCTCTTTTGTACTGTTGTCCCAGATTTTTTCATTGTTTATATGTCCATAGGTCATGCTCTGATGCAACTTCATTGTAATTTACCTCAAACTACACTGTTTTTCATCCTTTCTCACATCCACGTACTTTTCCAACTCTTGCTGATGCTGCAACTTTTTCTTCTGTGCATGCATTCTTCTTGTCCTCCATTGTTATGCCTTTGAAAAGACACATCTAAGCTACAAATTCTTTCTTTCCTTCATTCTCAATCTTTATCCTCTTTTATGAGTATCTCTTCTTCAATTTAACATGCACGACACTTTGTTACATCTCCTTTTATTTTACCTGCAAACCAAGCAACATTAGCATAATTATAGGACTCGTCTTTTTCCATCTGCATTTTTTCCGTCAATTCTTCACTTTCCTCTGTCGCTTCTTCAAATAACTTTTCTATCTTTCCTTATCTCCTCTCTCAATAAGAAATCTTCATCTTCACCTATTTCTTTGTCATACATGGGACTCGTAAATTCCATTTTTTTAACTTCTCCTTTTTCTTCATAATCTTCAAAAATGCTTTTATGGTCCACAGTGACCATTTTCTCTTTCTTTTTCCATTCTTTCTTCCATCTCCTCCTTTTGTTTTCTTGCTTTTTTTCATCTACCATTACATGGGCTGATCCCACATGTTTTTCTTCCCATGCCCCTTCTATCCAAGGGATGCCATACTTCCTTCTTTTAATTCCCTTCTTGCTGTCCTCTTTCAAGAGGATATTCTTTTTGCCAAATCTTTCTATTTCATCCGATATCCAATTCCTCTCCTTCCAGATAAAATCTATCCTTTCTTCATGTTTCTATCATCATACATTTTGCTGCCTTCACATAACTTTTTCCCACATTTTCTCATATCTGTTTTAAATTCTTTATTTAAAACATAATATTCAAAGTGTATAGAAAAAAATACCTACTTCCAGCTTCTCGTGCCTCCTTTACCCTCTGCAGTTACAGAATCCTCTTTTGCAACAAATCCTCCTAAGGCTTTCTGACTCACACCTCCTTCATTGAACTTACAATCTTTTTCTATAGACTCTGAATGTTATGTCTCCATCGCACATTAGCAAATCTTCCACACACAATTCTCTTTCATCAAGCTTATGATCTGCATGATATCTCTATTCAATTCACATCAGTGATCCTCACACTTCACATTTTACATTGGGCTATAATACTTCTTATAGATGATGCACACCCTCCTTTCGTTGATCCTTTATTCTCCTTAAATACAAGTTGCTGACAGGTAAGCAGTTGTGAGCAATTTCAACTAATTTATAACTGTTTGCACAGTTATAACTAAGGATCATCGAGCAGTAACTTAATCCACAAACCACCCACCCAGACAGCCAACTACACAAATTCAAATGCAAAAGCATGCAAGAAAGGCCAAAATTGATTTTCATGATAATCAACTTCAGATTTACAAATCTTTGCAAAATGCAAAATCTTTTAGGCAACTTTGGACCACTACAAATTAATTGTTAATTCAAAAATTTGATTTCACAAATTCAAATTGGAGTCCCTCATCCTATGAATATAAATTTAGTCTTTCAAAATCAGCAACCACGCCTAATATAAAACGCCTCAATATCCTGAAAATGCTCTTCAGCAACTTCTGCAATCTCTCTACTTGGACGTTCAATTTTATTTTCAGCATGGTAATCTTTCTCTACCTCTAACACGCTTCAATCTACCCTCACTTGACGTTGAATACCTCTAGCCTCCACTACCTGCAAACTAGCATCATGATATTAAGTTTTAACTGTTAACTAGGCACCTGAAATTTATGCCCTACCAGATTGGGTGTTATATTTTGGCCTCTTTCAAAAATTAACACTTCATTTTGTTAGTTCCCAACTTGGGCGTTGGGATTTCAAATTTCAAAATTTGTTTAAAGTCCAAATTTATGATCCACTTTACAAATCAGCAATAACATATTGTATGTGCCACATAAATAATATATCAATGGCATAAGCCCAACCGCTTGTCCCCATGGATTGACACTGAAACATAAAATGCTCGGCCAAATTTTAATATTCAATTTATTGTCTCCAAAGTATGTTGAATCTGTGTCAGGTGACTACAACTAAAAATCAAACAAAAGCAAATTTAAAATAAATAATTATTTTTGAGTGATACAAGATTGTCATATACACTTGGATGCTCCTACATCAATTGTTGACATGAACAGGGAGTCAACCACTGTGAAGGTGAACTTAAGGTCTAAAGAAAGACCACAGCTGATAATGCAGGCGACAATTGGGAAAATATGGAAGCTAGCAGGATTCAAAATCTTCCTAGACTTCAAAATTGACGTTCCATGAATGTTCAAAGACTTGAAAGTGGCACCTCTAGAGTTGTGCACGAAAAAACCAGAATCATGCTGCAAAGGTCTAATAAGAAATTAACAAAATAATAGATGTATATAATCTTTAAAGAGTGAACAAGTTAATGGATGTAGCTGATCATGTTAAATTTGAAGAAGAAATTGAGATGAATCACAATATGTTTTAAAACAATGGAGAGGGTGTTTTATTTGTCTGTTCCTTTCAGGGCATGAGGATACATTTTAGTGGGTGGGGGAGGGGGGAGACTACAATTGAAGCACAGCAATATGGAAGTAAACGCAACCACCTAACCCAGAAGGTTGCAGCTCAGTGTCTTTTAAAATATTGAGATATACTATAGGGCAGAGCTTGTAGAGAACATTACACTAGCTTGAATTAATATAGTTATATGGTGTATTCACAAACTGCAATAACTTTAACCCATATGCATCCTGTTGCCCTATGGTGACATACGATTACAATGCATGTATCCATTACTATAAGTCAAAACCCTATTAATGATGTGCCTTAATCATTATTGTGATAGGGCATGATGTCACCTGCTTTAGCAAAATAACAGGGTATAGCAGAATATAAGTCTATTCCAGTTACTAGGGATCAATGCAGAGAAAAAACACAGAAAAGGACCAAATTTAAAACAAATAGATAATATTGTAAAATCAGAAAAACTACAAAATTTCTCTTATTTGTTTTGTTTGGTTACTCCAGTTATATATTTTTTTTTTATGTGTGTGCAGATATGACTAGAATATTATCTGGACCAGAATTCCGAGTGCTAGTTTGAAATGCATTTTAATAAGTCTACCTATTAAGCGTAAGCTTCCTCAAAGAACAATTCCTGAATCAAAATGGTCTATTAAACAAGGGTTACCTTTTACTCAGTTTGCAATTATATTTAAGTTCAGATCCTGAGATCAACTACAATGTATCCTCTACAATAACTGCTGATTGGTGCAAAAAAAAATGTTTGGGCCAACAAAATTTAAAGTGAACTGTATCAATAATTTTGAACCATTTACTGCAGCCATTTTCAAAGAATCGATGTCTTCAAACCTTCTGTATTGACTAGCTTAAGCAGCCTGTAAGTTTCTTCATCAGGTTTAACACTATTTTTTTTCATTTGCTCCATTATTTCGGGAGCAGGTTTTCCAGCCTTGACATATGTTGAAAGAACCAAGTTGTAGACCTCTGTGGTCAAAAGTTTAAAACGTCCAACACAAACAATAAACTCCTCTGCCCCTTCTACATTGCCCTCCTTTGCAAAATGTTTTAGAATACTTCTGATATTTTGAGACTTTGGTTGCCATCCATTGGCTGTATGTTTTCTTAGGGCATTTTGCATGCTTACAACTGCCTTTCCCATCTGTTTACTTTCTAAATAACCCTCTGTAAGAATTTCCCAATATTTGCTATTTAATTTACATTTTTTCTGAGAGTTGTGATCATGAAACTTTTCAGCTTTTTCCAACATACTGTTCTTTATGTAAGCATCAAGAAGTATGTTGGCTAATTTGCAATTTATTGGATTATAAGATTCCCATTCTTTAAAAAAATTCTCAGCTCCTTCAATGTCCCCAACCTTCACCAATGAAGAAAGCACAGATTCGTAACTTGAAAGAAAAGGTTTTTTTAAGATCCCTTTTAGAGTTTTCCATGTTCTATAAACATCATCCTTTTTACCAAGAGCACCATATAAAGTCATAACAGTCTCATATGCCTGGGTGAATCTTTTAGGAATCACTTTCTCTGCTTGTATTACCACAGGTTCTGCTCTGGCTGCATAACCAGCATTGATGTAGATGTTTGCTAAGGTGCAATATGTTGACCAGTGTATGTTATTTTCACCAGCAGTTTTTATTTCATCCACAATTTTCTCCAGTTCATCGATGCCATCATAAACAGAAGCACATGCATTCAACCATAGGTTATAAGTTCTTTTATCTGGCCGCACATTCATTTTCCTCATTTTCTTGATTTGCAAAAGAACCTTATCTGTCTGGCCAGTAGCCATATAGAGTTCCATAATCTGATTGAAACAATGTTCCTTTCTAGCAAGACCTAACTCCTCCATTTTTTTGAATTGTTCCTCTGCTTTGCCAACCGATTGTGTTCGAACATAGCATTGGAGAAGAGCAGAATTGACCTCTACACCCTTTATTATATTCTTAGGGAGACTTTCAAAGTACTTTTCAGCGTGAGACTCGCCATGTACGTTGGCAATCAAGTCCATGTGGATAGCATAGTCACCAGCTACGTGTTCAAACTCCTTGCAATCTAGCATCCACCTAGAAACCTGCAATCAAATTTGGAAACATTATATCAAAAGAAAATAACAGTACTCTGGAGAAATTGATGTTAGTTCCATGAAATCTGAAAATCTGCTACTGAATGTAACAAACACTTGAATGTCTCCTGTATAAAAAAGCACAGTGCACTTTGAAAGAAAAATATAAGCAAACTATGAGACTCAAAAATTTCTACTGTTACAAATCAACCCTGAACTCAGATGTGAGAATGATCAGATCATTCCTGCCCAGATCATGAAAACGGCATGGGCTTGCAATTAATACAAGTTCACAATAAAGAACGAGGTAATGCATTCAATAATGATATCACTAAAATAAAGATGATGCTCTCGTTGTCAAAGAGATGCCATAAATCACAAATTGCATTTGTGGATTGATATTCCCTACTGCATTCCTAGGAGTGACTGGTGGTTCAACCACATACTGGGCTCACTTTTTATCCATTGTTTGTTAAAATTTCAGACTGAGGTAAGCAGATTTTGTACTAAAAAATTAATCCTAAAATAAAATTTAAAGCAGTAGAACCTGATTACAATAAACTATGAACACACTACTCAAATATCAACACTATAAATTCAAAAATCCATCTATTAAAATGAAGTACACTGCACTTAAAACTGCTCTCTCACTATGAAAGAGATTTGCACCAAGCTAAAGATAGGAAAAGCTAAAAACAAAATTGATTGTGTGCTATATTTGACAAATGCGCGCTTCTATTTTGCAAGGTATCCTCCATCAAACCTAATCTTTCTCTCAATAACTCAAGCTTCCCTTTTGCCAAGAGGTTTTTCAAAATATTTGCAACCTGCAAATACAATGGAACATACTTAAAAACCACTACTTCCTAGTAAATTTTGTATATGAGAAAATTGTACCGGATGCCTATATGCTTGCGATGTTCTGTTAGAGGGCTTGATGCAACTTTGATGGTCACAACTCACAATACACAATTATCAGCTTTTGTTGCTGTGAAAGGGGTTTATTACGTAACTGGTTCCCATCTAGGATCTATTCACACTTGAGGCATGTTTGGGTTATGTACTGTTTGTCTCATCTCATATGATTGTGACACTTGTCATAATCCAATGTCCGCCTATCTTTCACCTTGCCTATGTAAGCAATGTTCCTCTTATACATTACGTATCCTATTCCACTGAATTCACTGTATAATCTAGCATTCATTTCTTGCAACTCTCAAGGAAGGTTGATTTTGATTTTACAGGTGACTCTAGTTGCTTGAGTCAATTGTGTGACTCTGATGTAGTATCAACTATCAAGATTCAAAATTTCAGATCTATAAACCCCTTGTCAATTTGGAAGTGTTTTAAGTAAGAACTGTTGCTGGGTGCATTTTAGTACAAAATAGATCAATATAAATTCAATAGGATTTGAAGTGGGAAAAATTTTGTCATTTTTGGAAATTTTGTAGATTTTTCATCAAAAAATTCCATAAGGTTTGTACGGAATCCATATCGTACAACTCTGCCAACACATCAAATCCTATCACCAACAAAACAATCTATAATGCTTAAATCTGTCATTGCTCAACAAAATATTCTCTGCACATCGACATAAAGGTACAATTTCAATTTTTCTTGATTATAATATTCTATTTGAGCATAGAACAGTTTTTTATAGTTCAATCAATTTAGGACCGGAGACATTAGTCCTCACCAACCTGCAAGGGATTTACGAAACAGACAACATAACCTACACTAGTCACCCCAACACCACCTAGGCTGGCCCCACCACCAAAATAGTGTTGGCCCTCATTTCATTTGCCAAAGGAGTTTTTTCTAAATGCATTACTTTTCACCATTGTATCCAATTTTAGCATTCTTATAAACAATGGAAAGTTGGCTCTAAGCAGTTCGCAATGGTGAAGTATCTTTTTAGATTTGCTACACATGCCTGATATTTAAGTTTGAAGCACAAATTTGCTTGTATTTTTTAACAAGCCAAGATTTGCTAGACATGCCTGATATTTAAGTTTGAAGCACAAACTTGCTTGTATTTTTTAACAAGCCATGTCTTATACCCACTTCTTAGAATTCTTAGGCACTGAGAGGGCGGGGTGAATCAATGCAACCAAATTATAAACTAATTCAACCACCAATCTGAATAACTTCAATAATAGTTTAACCACAAAGCATATAACTGAAGTAAACAAGTAAACAAAATCAAACATCCACAAAATCATCACACATGACACAATGATTTTTGCATAAAAACCCTTGGTTAGAGGGGAAAATCACGGTGGGGATGACACCCACAAGCTCACTGCTGCAGTAAAATGAGTTTGCCCTGTTAGGAGCTTACAATTACCCTTTTTGAGGGTTCACCCTATAAGGAGTGATTAGTACCTTGTTAGAAGTACAATCAGATCTACTAAGATCTACCTTGTGAAAGCATTTCAAGACTTTGTTAAGAGTTCACCCGATTAAGGGATTTACAATAAGAGTCTGTTAAAGTTCACCCAGTTAAGGGATTTGCTTGTTGTAACTGCTAGGGAACAAGCTTGCTTAGTGATCTGAATGTAGCACTGAATGCTTGACAGATCCAATCTTTTCTTTGCTCTCTGTATCTACTCACAACTCTAACTCTATCAGGATCTCTAATCGCAACCTTAATTGATTTCACAATAACATCAATCTTCTAATTTCAAATCTTGTTACATCACATATATATTTTCAATATGAGCAGTACTACTTATATATATTTCTGGCACCGACTTCATGAAATTAAATATTTTCCCATCAAAGTGATAAACTCGATGTAAAACACATTTCCTTATGACCGCATCGTCTTTCAATAAGATCTACATTTTAGTTCTCCGAAATAGTCAAACATGTTTTGACTTCTCCAATGCACCACCTTAAATCTTCCTTATACAATGGCATCGATCCCAAAAATAACACCTCATTGATTCTATAACCATTATCATATTTTATCATAACATTAAGTATTGTCGAAATCGCTATACCGCTTACCGATCTAGACTCTTCTAACTGATACTCAAGAACACAAGTGTTCTTACCTGTTTGAATGGTTGTGACAACAAAATCCCTTTAGATTTCATCGATCAACCAAATGAGTTGTGGTTGGAGCCACACTATACTCCGACCATGTTGATACTGTCGCTGTGACCGCACCTCATAAATCTTCATCTGTCACGACCGCTACCAAAGTGTTGACCTCTCTATCTACTGATCTCCTAGACTTAACCAATTTTCAGCATTATGATCACTTAACCTTAACACCGATTACCTTATACACTTCAACGATTATGATACATGACTGATTTGACTTAGTTGCCATCAATGACAACCAAACCAATTACTACCTATGACTGCAACCAATATGTATCACCATGTCAACTCTCAATCTCATCATAGTGCCAAGAAATTCCCCCTTTGGCATTGATGGCAAAATCCTTATGCTCCTTGACATATCCTCCCCATTTGACAATAATGCCAAAGGTGCAAAAATAAAATATGTTCAACTATGCACCATTTGCTTACATGTAATGATCCCTTTTTGGACCCTTACTTGATTTGTTCTAAAATCCCTTATTAGGGTTTGGTTTATAATTAGGAATGACAAATCATAATGTTTCATACTAGGAGGATGTCAATTCCCAGTAATTATCATACGTCATTATGCATATAAATTATATTATATTAAGAATAATCTCTAATTCACAATATATGCTTAAGCTCTAATTCCTTACTTCACTCCTAACCACAGATCTTAAGAAAGATGGTAGATTTATTGTGTTAGGATGCATGCACAATCTACAAGTGGATTCCCTCAAGGTTCTACTTGTCTTGGGATCTTTCAATCATGTGACCAATTTACGTGTCTCTTCCTACACACTCTCCCTATCCCCTTAATAGTGATTAGTGAGTTATTAAGGAATTGACCAAGTATATATTAATAATTTATATTATAAAAATATAAATAAATATATATAACACAACCCATATATAATTTCATTCTTATTAACATATATAAATCGTATATATAATTCTGATTATAAAAATATATATATAGAATTCCGATTATTAATAATTAAATATTCAATATATATGTATATAATACTTTACTTTAAATATATTTATTATACAGCATATATAATTGTATCATTTTAATATCTATGTATATAAATCTATGTCCTTCATATCATTTCATCACTAATTGAAGTATATAAGTTTCTTGGTTCATTTCTTATATGTAGTATTCCCTCCTTGATATAATATATATTTCTTAGTCTTTTGAAGATATCCATTTTATATTATAATATTATTTTATCTTTCATTCCATGACTATTCATCGTTTCTAATCGGAATATATATATTTATTTTCTTCCCTTGAGTTCCTCCTACATTTCCTCCTTTATTTTCTCCTATCTTTCCTCCTTCATTTTCTCCTATCTTTTCTCCATTTTCTCCTATATTATTTTCTCCCAAGTTTTCCATATTATTTATTAATGTTTCTTCCTTTTCCACCCGTGATATAATGTTTTTGCCCACTCAATATATATATATGAACGTGACTAGTCACGTCATTCAAATTATAGTATTAGTATTACTAATTTACATTTGATTATTATAAAACTCTTTATTGGTGGTATTATTATTAATTATAATTCTTCATGGGTGATATTTGTAAATTATAACTTTCCCCTTATTTACAATGTAGGAGACATTAACATTAATTATTTATTAATTAGGAAACTATTTTAATTATTATTATAGGGAATCTAATCATTTATTAATATACTTAATATTAATATGAGATAATATAAGAGACATTTAATTATTAATTTAATATTAAATAATTATCATTATTTTAATACATATAGATTATTGATTAATTTGTTTAATTAGTCTTATAATACATTAGATCGTTATTTCTAACAATTATATTAATTGTATATGGATTAATATATATGGCACCTATTTAAGATGACATTTGCATCAATTATACATACACATTAGAAAATAATATATTTGTACATACATTGATTATGGCTCATGACATTACATCTTGTCAAAGATGACCTTAAAGTTTTCCTTTGCTGACTCTAAGGATGTCACCCATGTCTTCTTCATGTGTCCCAAGGCAATAATTTGCTTAAATAAACTTGATACTAACTTTTCCATACTTTCTAAAGTGCTCATGTCTGATAAGACAAGTATCCCTTCTGCCTTCTCCACATGCTACTGCATAACCTCCATTGTAGGGGATAAAAATGATTGAAGCTCAAGTATACTGACCAACCAGATGTCTTGACCCTACTAGATTTGCTTCACCGTTGTTCTGCCTTAACCAATGAAGCTTGACCTTCTTTCACCAATTATGTCAATTTGTCCTTATCCTCAGTGATCTTCTCCTTTAGTTTACCTATCATCTTCTTCTCTAACTTCTCTTCTGCCATCTTTACAGCTGCAGTTTGCAAATCTGGGTCTTGATCTGAAATAGCCTTAATCAAGGTGTCCATTTGATCTATAAAAAAATCATCCTCATCGTATTCAACTTCAGGGACCAACTCAGCTAGGATATCTCTTGCTTGACTCAATACTCTAGCTTTCTTCTTTGTTCTCATTTTATCTCTTTCAGCTTTCTTCATCAACTATTCCGAATACTTCATCAATTCCTTGGGTTTCAACTTTGTTATGTCTACTAGTGTGGTAAATATTTCTTCCTCTTCTATTTCCTCTTCTTTTGTTACTTGCACCGGTTTCTTATTCTTCTTTACACTAGACTCTCCAAGGCTCAATTTCATTTTCACATCATGTGCTTCTTCAACCTCTTTCTAACTTTCTACTTTTTCTTAAACCTTCTCAAAAATCAATCTTTTTGAATGCTTCACATTGGATGATGAGGGAGAATTCTCTTTACCTATTATGTCTTCTATTATTTCCTCATCTTCACCGATTTGATCTTGTGCTACTTTTGCTCTATCGGTTTGTGCTAACTCAACATCTTGATCTTCAATGTCTTGCACTAGAATAGGGATGTCAGCAATAACATCACTAATAATCTCTTCATGTGTGGATGTGTCATCAATGTCCTCAATCACTTGCTCTTTTCCCTTTTGTTGCTCACCAACAACTTTTTCTTTCTTTTGTTTTTGTTCTACTTCCTTCATCATTTGGACCTTTTTCCTCCATATCTTCATGGTTTCACTATACACATTTTGTGTCTTACCAAAAAATATTCTTGCTGCTCTGTTTTTTATTCTAAACTCATGTCTGTAGGCTTCAACTAATAACTTTACTTCCTCAAGACTTGGCTCAGGTCGCACTTGACTAAGTGCTCTCTCCATAATTTCTATGTCCATTCTTAGTGCAACTTCCCATCTAGCATGGATAAGATCATAAAGATCCTAAGGTAAAAATTGGTAAAGTTCACTAAAAGTCATACAAAATTTGAGTAGGCTAAATATTATAGCCTCTTTTATCTTATTTTTATCTTCATCATTGAAGAATCCATATCTTCTTCCAACTCCTCCCATTTTGCTTGTCTCCATTATGTCTTTGGCAATATAATCAGCACTTGGGGCTTTCTTCTAACCACTCTCTTTCAATTCTTTTGCATCCTTGTCTAATTTAGTCTGGACATCTTATCTCCTGCAATTTCCTTTTGCTCACTTTTCCCATCAATGGATTTTCTCTTTCTCTTGTATGTCTTCTTTACCGGTTGCATTTTAATATCAACTTCTTTTACTGTGGGTTTACTCTGCTTGCTCTTCACTTTTGCATAAGTGGATGGAATATTGGATGATGGATCTTCAAATGCAACATCAATAGTACCAGATGTACCTGCTTCATCACTACCAAATTTTTGTTCTAGATTAGATATTATCCTTCTAGTTTTCCTTTCAATGACCAGTTTCTTCAGTTGTATACTGATTTTAGCAAATGCTTCTTCATAAGTACCAAATCTTTGCACTTGTCTATCCAAGGGTTTTGAGAGTAACTCATCTGCATAAAGTCTTACTAACTCTTCTTCTACTTCATAACCCATAGGTGGAACCCAATAAGTTCTAAGTTCAACCGCCATCATAATACAAGAATCTGTATCTACTAGGAAACATATATCATTCTTATATTTGTCTACATGCTAATAGGAAATCTTTGAAATTACCCCACATAATATTGTTAAAATTTTCACCCAATTCCTTAATGAATTCACTTACCTAGTTATCTTTGTAGTTGGCTGTAATGTTGTTTCTACTTAGTGCTTATATTTGTCTACATGCTAACAAGAAATCTTTGAAATTACCCCACATAATATTGTTAAAATTTTCACCCAATTCCTTAATGAATTCACTTACCTGCACAACTACTGGTTTCTCCGGTGACCATACAACATTTCCTCTTCTAGGGAAGAAATTTTGAATGTAGAATAATATACATACCAATAGGGAACCATATTTGAATGATTGACTTTTGTCTTTCTTTATCCTCTCCATGTTCGCCAAGAATTGACTTAATGACCATCTCGCATAAGTCATACACAGAATTATCTTTCACTATCTGATAACCGGTGTGGATAGCACCACCAGGCACACTATTAACTCTACTTGATTAATATACCCTATAACCTATTACCATAGATGCAAACCGAACTTCTTTGTCTTCAATATCATCTATAGTCATAGCTTTGTCGTCTTGTCTGGATTTGGTTAGCTCGGTAACCAAATGTGTCGCAATTGTTCTCAATGTGCATTCTAATCCTTGCACTCGAAAACCAGTTACTCTATGAATCATTGTCTTTGAAATTTTGTAAGGCTTGTCCAATCAAATAAACTGATCATGCACTCTGCTTAATACATAGTGAATCCAATTGAAATGGATTTCAATGGGAATGTCCATTGCATATGTTAAACCTTTCACTTGTAGATGTTTGTGTTCATCTCTCAACACACCATCGGTACACATATTCTCATATTCTTGCTTGATAGCTCTAGCTCCTAGTCCTTCAATCTTGCAATGAACATACGACCGAACATCCTCAATTAACAACACTCACGAAGGAATCGTAGATAGGGCACCAGACATGTCAATCTATGTTGCTTCGATCAGATGAAGCTTGAACACGAGTTGAGGCTTATCAACAATGTTCATCAACACAGGGGTATCAACTCTCCTTGTCATTTCAACCAATTGCAACAACACACAAATTCAACTACGAACCAGATAGAAAACTCGCAAAGTATCAATTAGGGCTCTCAAAAATTTGATAGCAAATTAGGCTCAAATGATCAAGTGAATGTAAAAAGGTAAAAAGTGTAATCACTTCCCTCTATTTATCATTGAGATATAACAATTACGTGCTTCCAACGGTAAAACAATGTTTTTCCAACAGTAGGAATAGTGTCATACCACCAATTAATGCATATCCATTGATAGGTACTCAAACAATTATAACCGATATCAAACGGTAAAGGACATATACCAAGAAAATTCAATGCGCTCACCACATAATCACTGTCAACTCTAAAAAGATTTATCAAAACCAAAATCATAGCGTCTTACACCATAATGTGCATATAGATCTTACTGCTCTTAGATCTAGGGGATCAGTAAAGGATTTTTTTTTAAGTGCTCCCCCTAAGCAAATAATATGCTTAGTTTGAAGAGGAATCCTCTGCACCAGAGGATGGTGACTTCTCTTCAGATGAATTTACCTCTTCCTGTTTACCTTCCTGCTTCTCTCCAGCTTTCCTCCAAATCTTCTTCATTGCTCGAACAACTTCCTCAACATCAACAATCTTCTTGCCTTTTATGTCTTCTGACCGGTAGAATGACCAGTTCCTAAACCAGCAATCTTTTGCAATGTGACCAATCCTATGGCAAACAAAGCAAGCCATACAGGTTGACCTCCAAGGTTCAGCATTGCCTCTCTAAGTTCTCATTCTGCAATTCATTGCTAGATGACCATAAATACCACATACAGAACATGTTCCATCAAATTGTCTTTCCCTTCCATTGGGGCTTACCGGTTTGTTTGGAGACCTAGGAGTACAAACTTTAGACCTGCAATTCTCAGATTTATGTCCATATTCGTTACATGCAAAACAATATCCATTGAATCTACCACCATTGGATCTATTGCTAGATCTACTGTTGGATCTAGATGTACACTCATAAGCAGTATGACCATACTTATGACAATTGTAGCAATAACCATCAAAAGTATAAGACTTGTTCACCGGTTTGCTCCTACACACATTTGCAGTATGACCGGGCTTTCCACAATTATAACAGGTAGGTTTGGATCTATCTTTTGATCTTGTGGCTTCTCAAGTTTAGATTCTGATGACTCACCGATTTCAAATGTTCCTTGACCAGTGTAACCAAGACCGGTTGAATCTTTGTGTCTTCTTTGTCTCTTCAATTGTTCATCAATCTTTTGCATGCTTTCATTGTACTATTTCAATTTTTCATTTGCTTCTTTCTCATATTTTAATTCTTTCTTCATTTTCTCATTCTCTTCTCTAAGTCTTTCATTCTCACTTATAACTTGCAGATTTTCTTCAGCTGTATCCTGCATTTGGTTTTAATACAAAGTATATTCCTGTCTCAGTTTATAGAGTTCTTCATCTCTTGCTCTTAGGGCATCCTCAACAACTTTCTTACCATCTTTTGCAGTCTTCCTTGCACTTTCAACACTTCTCTTTCCTTCAAGATCTTCACACATCCTGACAGATTAACTTTCAAGCTCTCTTTTAGATTTGCCACTTCTTCATTAAGTCCTTTGTTCTTTTCCATCAGATCTGCCATTGCTTCTTCAGAATCTTCAGACATACTAACTTCAGATAGTTGCTCAATGTAATCCTGACTCTCATTCAGATGTTCAGTAAGTTTTCTCCTTATAGTAAGTGACTTCTTTAGCTTCTCCTTCAACTCATTGAGCATCTTGTGTGCACTCTCAAGTTCCATTTCATGCCTATAATTCTCCATAGTTGTAGATCTTTCCCTCAAGTTGTTAGACTTATCAACAAGAGGACTAGTGCTCTGATGCCAATTGTTAGAATTCTTAGGCACTGAGAGGGGGGGGGGGGGGGGGGGGGGGGGTGAATCAGTGCAATCAAATTATAAACTAATTCAACCATTAATCTAAATAACTTCAATAATAGTTTGTTAACCACAAAATATAACTGAAATAAACAAGTAAAAGTAAACAAAATCAAACATCCACAAAATCATCACACATGACACAATGATTTTTGTGTGGAAACCCTTGGTTAGAGGGAACAACCACGGTGGGGATGACACTCATAAGCTCACTATTGCAGTAATATGAGTTTGCCCTGTTAGGAGCTTACAATTACCCTTTTTGAAGGTTCACCCTATAAGGAGTGATTAGTACCTTGTTAGAAATACAATCATATCTACTAAGATCTACCTTGTGAAAGCATTTCAAGACTCTGTTAAGAGTTCACCCGATTAAGAGATTTACAATAAGAACCTGTTAAAGTTCACCCAGTTAAGGGATTTGCTTGCTGTAACTGCTAGGGAACAACAAGCTTCGTGATTTGAATGTAGCATTGAATGCTTGACAGATCCAATCTTTTCTTTTCTCTCTGTATCTGCTCACAACTCTGACTCCATCAGATCTCTGATCGCAACCTTAATTGATTTCACAATAACATCAATCTTCTAATTTCAAATCTTGTTACATCACATATATATTTTCAATATGAGCAATACTACTTATATATATTTTTGGCACCGACTTCGTGACATTAAATATTTTCCCATCAAAGTGATAAACTCGATGTAAGACACATTTCCTTATGACCGTGTCGGCTTTCAATAAGATCTGCATTTTAATTCTCCAAAATAGTCAAACACATTTTGACTTCTCCAATGCACCGCCTTAAATCTTCCTTATACAATAGCATCAATCCCAAAAATAACACCTCATCAATTCTATAACCATCATCACATTTTATCATAGCATTAAGTATCGTTGGAATCGCTATACCGCTTACTGATCTAGAATCTTCCAACTGATACTCAAGAACACAAGTGTTCTTACCTGTTTGAATGGTTGTGATAACAAAATCTCTTTCATCGATCAACCAAATGAGTTGTGGTTGGAACTGTTAGTATGTTCAGACCTGCTTCATATAAGGAATTCGATCTGCTCCTAAGTGAGAATTACTTCTGCTATAAAGAAGTGCAAACTGCATAGGACATGTTATGTCTTTGATATGCTTTTGCAATTCATAATCACTTCTTATTTATACCATCACCAAAAGACATAACCATTCAAGCTAGTACAGCCGACCTAGTCATCAATGAGAATAATTAATTTAATAGCTGTCTAGACTTTTAATTCAAGTTGTTTTCCCTCCAATATTAAATGTGCATTCAAGTCGTCCTCTTTTAGGACTCAATTAATTCTTTAAAAATTATTTATGTCATGTATGTTGAATGTAATAATAAATAACATTAATTATTATTTCATTCAAAATACATGTCATTGATTTCCAAGTAGACCACATATATCAACACTCCCCCTTGGTCTTGAGGGAGAATCAATAAAACACTCATAAATATAAAATGCACATAAGGATATCAATAACGGGTCATTACCCGGAGCCAAGCTCTATTATCTCACACGGATCAACATCCGGAGTTCCACATAAGGACATCAATAATGGGTTATTTCCCGGAGCCAAGCTCTATTATGGATTGCCTCAATCCGGCGAATCTATCCATGCTATGGATTGCCTCAATTCGGCGCATCTATCCATGCAACAATAGTGGATTGCCTCAATCCAGCGAATCTATCCACGCTATGGATTGCCTCAATTCGACGCATCTATCCATGCAACAATAGTGGATTGCCTCAATCCGGCGAATCTATCCACGCTATGGATTGCCTCAATTCGACGCATCTATCCATGCAACAATAGTGGATTGCCTCAATCCGGCGAATCTATCCACGCTATGGATTGCCTCAATTCGGCGCATCTATCCATGCAACAATAGTGGATTGCCTCAATCCGGCGAATCTATCCACGCTATGGATTGCCTCAATTCGGCGCATCTATCCATGCAACAATAGTGGATTGCCTCAATCCGGCGAATCTATCCACGCTATGGATTGCCTCAATTCGGCGCATCTATCCATGCAACAATAGTGGATTGCCTCAATCCGGCGAATCTATCCACACTATGCAAGGTTAAACAATATTGCACAATATAAATCATTATAAACATCATATTTCCAAAATATAAATCATTGAAGGTAGGCCCATATATAAATTCCTCTTATGGTTCTGATTCTGTAGTGAAGACTTGATAATGGTTTTGAGCCAATTTTCTATGTATGCTTAAGACATTTATGATAATTTCTTTCTTGATTGAAAAAAAATTTCTCCCCCTGAATCATAAAACACCTATATTTAATGAATCTCTATATGCAAGAAATATGGATTTGATGAGGTTTACTTCCATGACCTTCCTATTGAATATTTGTTGTGAATTTCTTCATGATACTATCCTAGAGAAACAACTAATTTGTCTTGCGACCGTCAGGATTTGAGAATGATTGTAACTTTCTTGAGTTTCCGATGTAGGGTCTGATTTGTATGATATGATATTGTTCTATCAAGATCTGATAAATGGCGTCTGCAAGATTACATCAAGATTCATACCATTGTCCATTAACAGCTGCTTAAGGACTTTTGGGAGTATTTAATTCGAAGATTTCCAACAATGACAAATTTACTTCTAAGTTTTACACAGAGATTTCTTTATAGAAATGTTATTAATTTATTGTTGCAAGTATAACCATAAATTAAAGCACAACTTATTGCAGAAGCCTAACCAATTACACAGTTCCAATAAATCAATGGCATCTTTCAATAAGATTAATTGCTACAATCTGCAATGTTACTCAACTATGCAAACAGAGTTAACTACAAGATTTTGCTTAGTGTACCTGGAAATTGTTGACGACTGTGAATCACCCAACTGATGGTTCCACACGGCTGTATTAGCGTTGGAATACTCAACTCCCCACAACAGACAAATTTGCCTGATGAAAGATTATCTCCTGCGTCTGTTTCTTTCTTCACTCAAGATGTATATCGTTCCTTCTGTGGGATATGTGAAGACAATCCTTGGTCTCCTTTGTGTAATAATATCATGCTCAGAATAAATTAAGAGTAGAAAAATTCCTTCCTTGTAGCGCCCGACAATTTATGTGCATCATGGTGTGGTCAATACATCAACTCCTTATTTGTCTTATCCACCAAACCGATCTTGTATCGAAACCAATATTTATCCACCGTATACTCGAAACTTCTTCAATTTGTTGCCTCCCGACACCTGTAACAATTTCGCTCTAATTGCAATTCGGATCTGCATGCAAATATCTATCAAATTCACTCCCAAAGACCACAAATTCGCACCCCCACAATGATGAATGTCGCTGCCCTAGTCCAGGAGGAATTCGCTGCTAAGTATCGATCTACCACCCTCAAAATCTGTTCGCAACCTTGGTATGTGATTGCCCTCCTTAAATTTGACCTGCACAAAAAAAAAAAAAAAAAATCGCCCAAAACAGAGAGCAAATTCGCACCATAGCAGAGCAGATTTGGCTTGATGAAATGCCAATGAATGGCAAGGAGTTCGCTCTAATCTGCTCCCTCTCATGGACTTTGTCTCCCATAAATCATTCAAGTCTGGAAATTTCACACCATTCTTTCAAGCTCAGACCTGCACTGAATACAAACAAAAATTGCTTTGATTTGCCTTCAAACTAGGATGGATAGGTCTGGAATTACGCTCTCAAATCTGGCCTAAAACTCGGATGTATAGGTCTGGAATTTTCGCTTTCAAGAAGACAAATTCACACTTCCCAAATGGTGAATAAGCTGCTCCAGGTCTGAAAACTCCAATCCCAGAAGTTCGCTCTGATACCATGTTAGTATGTTCAGACCTGCTTCATATAAGGAATTTGATCTGCTCCTAAGTGAGAATTACTTCTGCTATAAAGAAGTGCAAACTGCATAGGACATGTTATGTCTTTGATATGCTTTTGCAATTCATAATCACTTCTTATTTATACCATCACCAAAAGACATAACCATTCAAGCTAGTACAGCCGACCTAGTCATCAATGAGAATAATTAATTTCATAGCTGTCTAGACTTTTAATTCAAGTCATTTTCCCTCCAATATTAAATGTGCATTCAAGTCGTCCTCTTTTAGGACTCAATTAATTCTTTAATAATTATTTATGTCATGTATGTTGAATGTAATAATAAATAACATTAATTATTATTTCATTCAAAATACATGTCATTGATTTCCGAGTAGACCACATATATCAACAGGAACCACACTATACTCTGACCATGTTGATACTGAAGCTGTGACTGCACCTCATAATTCTTCATTTGTCACGACCACTACCAAAGTGTTGACCTCTCTATCTACTGATCTCCTGGACTTAACCAATTTTCAGCATTACCAATCACTTAACCTTAACACCAATTGCCTTGTACACTTCACCGATTATGATACATGATTGATCTGACTTAGTTGCCATCAATAACAACCAAACCAATATCCATCGCCATGTCAACTCTCAATCCCATCATAACGCCAACATCATTGTATCCAATTGCAAAGTTCTTATAGGCACATGTCATTTTTCCAAACTCAACCTTAACAATCAAAACTTACTTATGGTCACTTGGCTCATTTATGAGAAATTTTGTTGAGCTTTGTGTTTGATTTTGCTTGAGGGGCTTCATTTTCAATATTGATTCATATTTGGGAGGTTCTAAGATTATTACTATATATTGTCTATTTTTCTCTACTTGTATTTTTTAGGAATTCTGATTCATTTGAGTTTCTCACTCATCATAATTATCATACATGGAAAATAAAGATGCATTTATTACTCCTATCTAAAGAGTATATGGTCTACATTGGATGATACTCAACATAACCTTCCTGAGAGTTTTGTTCATTGGGACAAGCTTGATGAGGCAATGGGTTTGATTGCTTTACATGTTCCATATTGAGGATTATACAACACCGAAGCAAATATGGATAGATTCACAGGTCTATTTGGTACAATTAGTGAGTTATGTGCTTGCAAATTAAGGTAGAATTGACTTCTCTTCTTCTTAATACATTTCCTTCCATTATAGATTACTTGGTTAAGTTCAAATCTTTGAGATCTCAATTGGCTAGATATGAGAAAGATAAATCTAATAAAGAATCCATATTCTTCATTTTGTCTAAGTTAAAAGATCATATATCTCGATAATCAATATAAAAGAAAAAGGACCATATGTAGTCTTTTCTTCTACCTTTTATATTCCACCATAGATACCCTAGGTGATTCATTTACTATGTCTTTTTTTGACACATTTTCTGAATATTTGACTAGAGAGCAAGCTAAACTTATCTAGTTAGATCCAATTCCCAACAGTTAGGCATTACTAGCCCAACCACCCAAAGGCAAGAAGAAAACAAAATCTAATGAAACTCCCATCTCTTCTAAAAAGGACACACCTAAAGAGAAACCCATGTGCTTAGTGCAAAAGAATTGGCATGATGAACATAGTTATTACAAAAGCAAACTGATAAGTTGAAGCACATTCTTCAAAATAACAGTATCATGGCTATCTCATAATGGTCTTGTAATGACTATGTTCATAATCAAAAACAAACTAATAACAATGCTCATAATCAATAGTGTTGATACTATTATTTGGATATAACCATGACTTGGATTTTACCATGTTAATATTAAATATATTCATTAGTGTTGATACGAAAATAAACTAAGTTTAGTGTACAAGAAAGCAAACCAGAACATTTTTCAACCAACTGGAACTCATTGTACAGCATTCATTGGAAATTGAAATACATAAAAGAAAAAACAACTAAACATCTTAGACACATAATAAGCACCATATATAACCTGGGGAAATCCAATGTCGAAAAACTTCAAGAAGGAAAAGTCTTGTACTTTGTTTGTCCTTCTAGATGACACCATTTACAATGTAAACACACAAATTTAATTCCAAAATGGAGCTACAGACAACTAAGGTCCAAACTTAGAGCTATTGCAGCAATCTTTATAAACCTTTGGCTCTGATGTTTCTGCTGATACAACCGCTTATGTTGTTGAACTTTCTGTTGAACAAGAAAGGCCCGCCAAAGCAAAGAAGGTGTTGTATGAAACTCCTTGACACTTTACTATCAGATTGAACTTGAATTGGCCATGTATGTGAAATAACAGATTGACATCAACCAACCAAGCTGGAGCTGAGCTGGAATCTGTACAGTACTTACAGGTTAAAGGACATAAAGTTGAATTCGTCCAATTCAAATCCCCCTCATTATCCAAGCTGACAAGTGATTTGCATTTGTCATTTATGACAAGAACCACCAACTGACTAATCTATAACGCTTCACCTTTTTCCAGCTTGTGTCTTCCAGTGCACTATCCGAAAGTCCTGCTGATCAACTGGGTCTATGTGGTTTCTGAACTTCAATTGACTAGTTTCCATGTTATGAGCTAGATGGTTTCCAAGGGACAGTTTGTTGATCAATGAAGTGTGAGTGGCCTAGTTGTCATTGTATCTTAAAATCATTTGAACCATTTTGGGTCATACCTCTCCTTTTGGAAGGGACTTTTGGTTCCACAAAAGCTCAATTCCAAAGAAAGAAATAATTTATATTAAGTTCTCTGAACAGGTCAATAGAACTCAAAAATACATCAAACAGAACAACATGGAGGGAAGTTAAGTTCCAGAAAAATTTACAAGCTAAAAATAAACTATATCTACACTGATAGATGCATGTACCTAACAAGGGGATCACCCTAAAATGTTAAGAAGATAAATCTATGATTTACAAGCATTAGAAATAACTACAATAAACAAAAAACATGTTGGCAAAGAAGATAGAAGAGGGCTCAAAACAAAAGGTTGCCCCCAATCTGAATAGTGCATTCTAATCCCACTCATCGCCCGATCATTGAGCAAGCCACTACAAAATCTAATTACCTCAATAGGGGAATGGCCAAGACAAAGTAAGTCTACCTTTGCAATCATGGAGGTATAACCTACAGTGGTAGAAAGGAAATTAGTGATAAGCATCTGCCAATATCTCCTTGAATACAGGCAAGAACACATAGCTGAATCTTTAGATAGGGCAACATTGCATATAACATGTTTGGATCAAGAAAATAAGGATGAAGATTGTTCTATAATTGGACGAGGATGCCATAACTCAAATTTTTAGTTATTTTTTATTTAATTTATTGATGGATTAGCATGGATGGTGAGAATCATATTAGGAGAAATTAACGTCATCTGATGTATTGTATTGGATGATTACGATAAAATATAAATTACTACATGAGTATGATAACATATAGTTACTCTTGTGGCATTCTATTTAATTGATATAAGATTTTAAATTTCTTGTGAACGTAGAGTTAGAATGATGTTTATGGGGTTGCATTGCTTGTGTGTGTTTGGCAATGATATGTTATGAAGAATAAATCACCACCTTCAGTGTTTTATCATGATTACATACTTGTCATTATGAGAAAAACAAAATGCCCTTTTTGTTTAAATGCCTATATTGTTTCAATTCTGACATTGCTTGTTCCTATATATATACACACACACACACACACACACACACACAAAATATAAACATATTTTAAATAAGTACATATATGTTTGATATAAAATATTTCTTATTAAATTCCACCTATGATATTAGCATATTACTTTATAATTTAACAATGTTTCCTTTAGATAAAAAAAAATTACTTTAAAATAATTATTAATAAAATGTGTATTTTATTCAATAAATATGTAAATTATCCATTTAAAAATGCTCCACCTGCTCTGTCAACCACCTATCATGTCGCATCAATATTTTTAGCTGTGGTGCGTTAATATTTTGAGCACCAGGGAATTAAAGAGGAATTGGTGCAGGCTTCATGGAGGGGAGTCGTGCATTTAATAAGTATGGTATTGCTTATTTTGAAGAAGAAATTAAGAGGAATCACAATCAGTTTTAAAACGATGGAGAGGGTGATTTATTTGTCTGTTTCTTTCAGGGCATGAGGATACATTTTAGTGTGTGGGAGCGGGGGGAGACTACAATTGAACCTCAGCAATATGGAAGTAAATGCAACCACTTAATCCAGAAGGCTGCAGCTCAGTGTCCTTTAAAATATTGAAATATGCTATAGGTCAGAGCTTGTAGAGAACATTACACTAGCTTGAATTAATATGGTTATATGGTGTATTCACAAATTGCAATAACTTTAACCCATATACATCCAGTTGCCCTATGGTGACATATGATTACAATGCATGTATCCATTACTATAAGTCGAAACCCTATTAATAATATGTGTCTTAATCATTATTGTGATAGGGCATGATGTCACCTGCTTTAGCAAAATAACAGGGTGTAGCAGAATATAAGTCTATTCCGGTTACTAGGGATCAAAGGAGAGAAAAACCACAGAAAAGGAAGCAATTTAAAACAAATAGATAATATTATAAATATCAGAAAAACTACAAAATTTCTCTTATTTGTTTCTTTGGTTACTCCAGTTAAATATATATTTTTTATGAGTGCAGATATGACCAAAATATTATCTGGACCAGAATTCCAAGCGCTAGTTTGAAACGCATTTTACTATGTTATGCTGATATGTAATGGACGGTGTTGATCATCTTCTAACAACAATACACACAACACATTTAGCTCTTACTACAAACGTTTACCTATATCAAGTTATGTAAATTAAACCAAAATTTCTGTAAGACAACTTTAAAACAAATTAAGATTGAAAACAATCAAGGAAAAACATGATTGAATGGCCAGTAAAATGTGAAGACCAACTTTAAAAATCTTCCCCAAGTTGAGCAGACCATCATGTGTCTGCCTTTGCGTGAAAGTGTAGATAAGCCCACAAAACAAAACTAACCCTATGGCAAATGCTAGAAAAACTGGAGCCATATAACTTGGCAAAAGCCAGAAGAACAGGAGCTCTTAATAAATATAAGAATATGACGAAAGAGAACAGAAGCCAGTTAGTTAGTCTCCAAGTAACTTAAGCAAAGGAAACTGATAGAACGTAAAGGAGAGAATATCACAAAATGGAACTAGAAAGAAAAATTTAATTATTAAAAAAAAAATATTAAATTTTGGAAGTAAAATTTATAACAGAAAGTTAAAAAAGGGAAAATAAAATCTGTTTTCAGGTAAATCTGTGGAAGAATCCCATTCCAACCCCCATTGCCATCTACTGAACGATACACTGAACTAACCACTTGCCATGAAACAGTTGCATGTAACTATGTTAGTTGATCTCCTAGTATCTTCAGAAAAGAAGCCGCTGGAAAGAAAATAATTTTACAAACCAGTAAAGCAGCTTCGTATTTACGATACTTGCGAAACCTTCGAATAAGGCGAAGCAATGGATCTTTACTGATCTCTTTCCCGTCTTCCCCCAACATCTGCAATGCATCTGTTATCCTCTCTTTCTTGAAACTGTCTTTGCGAAGCTCCCGATCAAGATTCTTTAGAGCGATCAACGACTTTTCACTCTCCTCCACCAACGCTTCCGACGAAAATGCTCTGGAACTCAAAGGCAACAATATCAATCTGCTCCCGTTATACAAACATTTGTGTCTCTCCGCTATAAATGTCGCTTGCGGGTCGCTCGAACCCGCCCTGCTAGCAAACCCTTTACAAGGTCTGAGCACTGTCTGTGTCCTCTGACTTGCAAACCTGCAAATACAAGATTTTTTTTACGCCGGGAAAAGGAAACGAGAAGTCGTTTCTGAGATGTCTTCGTAAATTTAGTTAGCTGTAAATGTACATACCATCTGAAGCCATTCAAGAGAAATCGCGACCTCATTTCACCAGCAGAGCTCTACGCGTTCTGTCGGAAATGGAGTTGGAAAGGTTTAGGGTTTAAGCTTTTGAGGATTTAATTTTGTTCATGGCATTTCCATGGTTATTTATAATTTTATTATTCCATCTTTCCTGATTCCCAAGATCCTCCTCCTTTGGTAACATAGGTTCCGAATGAGAAATGAGCTTGAATTAGCGTTGGATATATTTTTTAAATTAATGTAAAGATCAATCATTTATTTTTATAAATTTGGATTATTTGAATAATGTACTTGAATCTAGTACAAATTAATCTTACAAAACAAGGCACAAACTAATTTATATTAACTAATAAAATTTGGTAAAAAATGTGAGAGTGCAGGAAACTTAATTAAAGATAGATTTGGTATTTAGTTCGAATTATGATTGGAATATTTTATAAGGTCATGTATAATTATTTCATCTATATTGAGAGAATGGATGTTTTTGGTGTACTTATTGCTAAAATGTGAGAATTTCGTAATTTTGCGTAAGTCAAATTCAAGTTGTTATTGACTCCATTCTACAAAAATCTCTTAAGGTGTACAGTTATTTTGTAATTGGGAAGATTGTTTTAGATATATGTGTACCTTTTTTTCAGTCCCCTAGCTTTTTTTTCCTATTTTGAGTAAGGATTGATAGCATTTAAAAATATCTAAGGGAGATCATTGAATCCCAATGGTCCCTTGTTAACTTTCGTGATTAGACAATTTTTAAGAGTGTGGATGAATATCAACAATAACACTCTTCTGCTTGAAAGTGTCATATATCACGAGGATATTCCTTATTACTCTTATGTTTTTCAATGTATATGTAAATATATTTAAATGCTAATACAAGGAACAATCACTCATACATACACCATGTTAGCTCCTAATGTCAAGTGAAAAAGGTCAAGAGTTAATAAATTTCTATAAGTCTAAATTGAGGGCTAGTTTTACATTGTGTGGAGTGAACGAATTTATTTTGAGTCAACATAAGAAAGGGAATGTAGGATCCTACGGTAAGGATCATTTGCATGGAAATATGGTTTGATGATAAGATGAATTTGTGATAATGCATGCAAATGGGATAGGATAATTTTGAATGTATAGAAATGCATGAAGATGAGATAAATGAGGATGTACAAGGATTAGGAAATGAACAAAACTTAGCACAAGAGTGTGATGAGTGTAAATACGAACACATGTTAAGGTATTCCATGAAAATAGGCTGAAAACCAAATGGGAATTGGAATAGGTATATGAATTTCCCCATTATATTATGCCCATATTTTTGTGTGCATGTGAATCCTAAAATGAACATGCATTTCAAAGTATATGATCACTTACAACCATGCATAAAAAAATAAATTATATTTAGACATTAAAAATATATGTTGACCATGTAAGGTAATGGACCTTTTATCTTCCTTGACATGTACGCACTACATACAAACTTGTAAAACAAATGAAAGATGTGTAATAAGTAGCTTATAGCCCATGAGAGAGATAAGTATTGTGATGAAATAGAATAAGCATCCAAGGGGTGATCACTAGAATGAAGCTCGCACCTATCTTTAATCGCATGTTGGAAGGAAGGTTGATCGAGTAGGCTCGAGGAGGCTCAAGCGCCAAGAGTATTCACAAATTCCTTTTCTATTGAGTTGAAAGGAGGGCTATGTAAACTAGGAATGAGAAATGCAAGTATAGAGGAGGAAATTAGGTAATTGAACATGCAGATAGATCTATATAGAAAGTCCAAATCGACAAATAGATTTTAAAAACCTATACAATGACTAACATGTTATTAGAATTGTGGTCCCAAATAGTAGGTATGGGGAACCTCTAAGGATCAGGGGCGAGTTGGAGGTTAGGGATGATTCTGAATAGCCTTGTACTAGTCAAGATCAAATGTAATTTCTATTCACTGAAACTCTATGTCCAACTTTTCTGCCACTATCTTTGTGTCTGCACCACCTATAACCTGCACCTACAAAAAGAAAAATAGGAAAATGGTTGTCGAAAGGGGTTTTCCTTAACTGATACTTGGATTTACACTTTGCTTCTTGTCTTCTATGGTTGAATCAATTTCCTTGTATGTGGAATACTTGATTGTTAGAATGCTTGGACTTGAATGCTTGAGTTCTTGATGAGATTGGATGATTGTGGAATGCTTGCTTGTGAATTGATGGATTGATTTCAAAACAAGGGAGGTAACTTTGTATTTATACCTCACCTATCCCATTTAGATCCTGAAATTTGAAGACAACCAATTAGGATTAAAAATCCCACTAAAACCTAGATGAAAATTTCAATTCAAATTTGTCTACAAGCTATGGATTATGAGGTGACTTTCTAGGTATGTGGTGAGTCAAACTCGCCTTATGCCCATAAACCTGCCTTATATGGGCAATTTTGTGGTCAAATTCAAATTGGGAGCCAATCAAGACATTAGGATTCCAAAAATGTACTCAAAGTTGGGGATTGAAATCTAGATAAATACAAAAGGCCACCCATAATTAAACAAGGCCTATGTATGTAAGAGGAAATAAATGAGGGGAAATAATTAAAGAGGAACACCTAAAATTAAGGGCATGCATATAAATTAAATCCAAATAGGAGCTAAATTTAAATATTAATTAATTAATTGCATAGAAAAAAGGCAAACGATGCATGGAAGCCTTTGACACTTAAATGGGGTCTAGTTAAGAACAAAAATTATATTGTTTATAATTTAGGACACTACAAGCACAAATCATGAGCTTTTTTGTCTTATTGGGAGAAATAAAGGGCATGTCCACCAAGATGGTGAACAAAAAATTATCCATTCACCCAAATATGACACCAACACATTTAGGTTATTTGAAAATTCAAATATTTTCTGAGCCATAACACATATGCAAGTTTTAAAATAAAATTGTGATCACAATTTTAATATTAAAAATATGTTTGGGTTTTTGGGAAAAACATGGCCTAATCGTGTATTTATGGTCATAACTTTTTTAAAGTGGTTGACACCAAAGAAATAGTAAACACTCTAAAACCAAAGGAAGCTTGATTACATTTTTGTTGCTATCAACTGAGTCAAAATGCCACAACATTCAAGAGAAAATGTAGTAACTCTCATGAAATAATTGCACAAAGATGTAGGTGCTTGCAACTCTTCCTCTTTTAGGATGATAGGCAATATTCATAAAATAGGACCATTCTAATGAACTTAGGACATCCCACATGATTTCATAAGTTGATTAGACAAATAATTACAATGGAATTGGTTTTCTTGGTGGTATGGTTATATATAATTGCACAAATAATTATGAACTCAACAATCATTGAGTTGTGTAGCTCTAAATATTATGAGAATATCGGGAGAACCAAGTAGAAAGAAAATATGTGCATTAAAAAAAGAGTGCCCAAAAAAACATTGATGGAGTGGGTCACTTGAAACCCTCTATTTTTAACAAACATTACACAATTAGGGTTTCCATTCTTTTCATTTCCCCCATATAAATTTTCCATCTTAAAGAGGCATGTTTTGACGGTTGCAGGAAACATAACTTATAGGTATCAACTTAAGCCATGGAAAATAATTTCAAATTCTTTTTTCTCACAAGATTTTAGAGTGGATTCGCCATCCTACTCTAAAATCGACCATAGGAGTAGTTTTGTTACCTAAATGATAAGAATGTTAAGTTGATGTTGCAATTATGTCCAGTTTGGGAGAGTTTGGAAGCTTTTTCTCCCTCTCTACCCTCTCCCTTTCTCTCCTCCCTCTCTCCATCTCTCTCCTTCTCCCTTCCCCTCTCCCACTCCCTCTCACAAAATTTTATATTGTATTCACCATGCTACTCTAACAACAACCATAGAAGTAGTTTGTTACCTAAATGACAAGATTGTTGAGCTTATGTTGCAATTATTCCTAGTTCAAAATAGTTTGAAAGTATTTTTCTCCCTCTCTTCCCTTTCCCTTTCTCCCTTCCCTCTCTCCCTCTCCCTCTATCTCTCCCTTTATTGATTTGAAAGAGTGTCTAAAGATATTAAGAGTGCCCGAAAAAAGCACCAATAGAGTTGGCCACTTGGAACCCTTTATGTTTTTACAAAGCTTTCACAATTAGGTTTTCTATTTTCTCATTTCCTCCATATAAATTTTCCGTATTAGAGGTGTACTTTGAGGATTATAGGAAAAATAATTGTTGGTATTAACATGAGCCATGGAAAATAATTTGAATGCTTTTTCTCACTAAATTTAAGAGTGAATTCACCATGTTGCTCTGACAGTAACCATAGAAGGAGTATTTCTATTACCTAAATGATAAGATTGATGAGTTGTTGTTGCAATTATTTCCAATTCATCCAATCCTTTTTCTCCTCCTGTAGACAACTTAAAAGTTTTATCTCACAAAAATTTAGATTAGATCCATCATGCTTCTTTGAAAGAAACCATACAAGCAATAGTTATGTTATCTAAATGATAAGACTATTGAGTTGATATTGCAACTATGTTTAATTCTAGATAATTTGAAAGCTTTGTATCCCTCTTTCCCCTCTCCCCCCCTCCCTCTCTTCCTTTCTCCCTTCCCTCTCTCCCTTTCTCCCTCTCCCCATTCTCCTCTCCCTCTCTCTCTCAAAATTGAATAACAGATGAACACCATGTTGCTTTATGAGCTACATGAATGATGAGACTTGAAATATCCCCCTAGGATATTTTCTCCACATTTTTTTCAAAATGTATCATGAAAATTCTAACAACAAATTGCATGCAACTGATTTGTAATTTTCTAATAGATTGTGCTGAAATTCATAAAACCCTATATTAAATATGAAGATAAAACATTACAATATCATTTTTAGACCAGATATGAAATACCTCAAAACACTGCAAGTATGTCTTCAAAATAAAATTCACAAATAAGCCCAGATGTGAACTTTGTCATGAATCTACCCTCTAAAAACAAATTGAGTTTCCATCCTCGGGAAACTAGAACTAAAACAAGAAGCTCTCAAAGCTCTGTCAAAAGAAATGAATAAACTCAACCTTCCTAAAATGAAGCACGCACTACTTTTTTATAATCCTCTGATGAAGGTTCCAGAAGACTCTTGGAAATTCCCTTTATTTTCCTTTATATTTTCCCCTTTTAATTTAAAATTGAACTTGGAGGGAAAATAATTATAAAGTAAATTTTATTAATTTTTCCACTGGGCTCCATTTAACTCACTTTAATACTTTATTAAATAATTTAACTATGTTTTTCATTTAATTTTGATATAATTTAATGAATTAAAATTTAATCATTTAATTGATTTATAATGGTCCCAAAAAGGGGACATTACAATCCTCCCTTTCTAGAGATTGCTTGCCCTCAAGCAATCTGCACTTGCATGTTGAAACCAAATGCTTGATCCCATATGCAACCTCGAGAATGTTGCTTGGCCAATCTGTTGTGCTACTATGGTATAAACAACAATATGCATATAATTGTGAAGGCCACTCATAAAAAAACTAACAAAATTAATGTGGCCAAACATGCCAATGTCAAGATATGAAATTATCATGTTATCACAACTGTCAAATATGAGGAGATACTAGTATCTCGAGGATATATAAACACTAAACAAACCTCCGAATATGAATGATCTCACATGGAAAATTCATAACACCCATCATAGGCACACAATAAAATATATCAACCCATCTTGAATTGCTAATGTAAAAATCAAACTGCTCAAAAGTTGAGGTCAACACCAATGGTGTAGAGGGGCTAGTACAACAATAATCAATTTGAAATGTTACTAAAATACATAGATATCATGAGTAACGAGGGCGGTTGAAAATCCATCTCATATAATCAAAACCATAACTACCATCAATCCTCAACCAAGAACTATTTAGCTATTGAAACATAGAACCCATCCAACTTATATGTAAATTTGAATCTGACCCATGTGTAAGCTGATGGAAGAATGGGCATATATACTAACTCTATAGAATCGATCACGTACTCCAATCCTCTAACCCAAAATCATCATTAGAAACTACACCTGGGTCCCAAATCCTGCAATCAATCCCATCCTCATCACGAAAAATCAGAAAGATCTTCCTCATCCAGCTCAAAAAGTGGATTACTCAAATATCCAACCAACACTCAACACACAAAGAAGCTATCCACAATTTTGAAAATAATTCCATCTTTCCAACGTAGGCCCAGATATCTTGTTGTCCTAATTCAGAAAATGTCAATTTAGGACACTGCTCCAAGTCAAAGACTTCCTAAATTTGGTCAAGCTCATCAATCACCTATTTGACTTCCTCTGCCATTTCTTTGTTTCCCTGCTCCCTTAACTATTCATTCACACTAAGCTGATTTTACGCTTTTAGAAGAACTATTTGTGTACCCTCCAATGTGTCCTTAGTATGTTTAAGCTTCACGATGAGATTACTAACTTCATTATCATAAACTCCCACAACCTTTAAGATGTGATCTCTATCCGAAAAGTAAATGCAAATAATCTGATTTTAGTGACCCAAAGGCTTATTTGATAATTTGTAAGTCAGCAAGATAAGATTTATACCTTCCATCCCCTTTTTGTTTCCCTTCAAATTGAATCTTCCAATAGAGCTATTTTATAGTTCTTTTGAATGTCATGCAACATTTACTAAGGTTGCAATAATCATATCATCAGTGACTTTGAACTGGTCCTTCAAATTATTTGATTCAAATGGTCTCTCACCAAAGTCAACCTCATGTACTAAATTTTTTGATTTGTCCTCAAGATCATTCCATGCTAAAGATCTTTGATCAAACTCATCAAAGTGACTTGGGTTGCCACATAATAAAAAAAATTATTTGTCTTCACCTTCTTGTGATTCATCATTTGTCAAACCCTTATATCAACATGCTCTAGACGCCAATGGGACTCATGAATACTTTTTGTGTAGATGCCTCATATGTTTCTTCTTAGGTTGGTTTTGATTACATGGTTAAAGTTGTTGTTATGACATCATGTTCAAGGTATTAATCATCATAAGATATGCATGTTCTTTTATCAGCAATTTTACAAGAATTTTCAATACATTTTTCATGAAGAAAAAGAGGGACAAAATCATGCTTACTCCAATATTCATAGGAGAATCTCACACCTCACTATAGGATATATGTATGTCAATCTCAAGATCACCAACAAAAATATTATAGTACTTCTCACGTGAAGCCATTCATTCTTCATTCTCTTTCCTGACTGACCCATTTTATTTTATTGATTGCGTCATCCTCACTAACCCTATGTCACTTGTGATCAACGTGTCCAAGTCTTCTGACACATGAAATAAATATGCCCTCTTCTCATTTGGTTCTTACTTTTTTTTGGAAGATCCTACAACTTATAAGCCTATTGATATTAGTTCATCTTTAGTCATATGTTCCTTGAAACCTTTCAATTTTATATTCAACCAAATCTTTTGGAGAACCCATAAGAAATATGTGGATATAAACATGTTCCTTTCTCCAAATAGCCAACAAGTTTGATTTCCAAACGCTTACAAATATCATCATCTTCATCTAAAATTAAGTACATAATGGTTTGGCATACAAGCCCTCACATCGTCTAGATGATGCTTCCTAATTTCCATTAAGAAGGCATTAAAAAGAATTTGAAGAATCATTTTCCACATTTCAGATCCAACATAAGATGAATGATCTATCTCTTGTCATTATCTCTAAAATCTTATCCCTCTTACAAAAAGAAGGGCCTTGGAAATCATTTAATCCACGTAGGTTCTCCACAATCAGTTGCAGATCCTTCTTCAATATGGCATCATTATAGGGTGGTTACAGAGGTCTTGTTTGTATAATCTCACCGAGGCATGAAGCAACTGCAAAGTGTGACATCTTTACATGGATGTTCCAATAATCTGGTGCTAGAGAAAAACTAAAGCATTGAGAGTTGCAAAGCCCAATTTAGAAACCTCCAATCTAAACCGGTCAACTTTAGAAAAATATAAATCTAATTCCTCCAACTTAGAGAGAACATCATTATGAAACTTCCAAAAACTTCAACTATAATCCAATTACATAGAGCCAATCTCCTATTTTATTTTCTTTCTACAATCCCTTAGCTAGTCATTATTAAATGGCATCATTCAAATTCTTTTAGAAAAAAAAATGTTTTTCAACTCTTCCATTATCTTCTTTGTTCTTTGTCATGAAAAGTTAATAAACCTCTTTCTATATATCACCACAAAGAACTAATTATTTTTCACATGCACTTTGGTCAATTTTTTTCTTAGAGTTATTATGTGAAATAATGATCAAATGTTTATAGGTTTTAAGAGAGTTTCCCATTCATCTTCAGATTGACAAACTTAAACTAAGTTACAAACTCACAGGATACCACTGTAGGATGTTGCCCCAATTTGATCCAATTTTCTTTTCACTTTATTCTTGATAATTGGGATAAGTTCTGAAAGTTGCTCAACTTTAATTTCTAATACAAAATTTGTTCTCATAATTGTAGAACAAGAGTATAAAGGAATGCAGGTTACACCAACCATTCAGCAGTAGTGGATCTTCCACACATAGACTCTCGTGGATAGTAGTATGTCAAAAGACTTAACCATAGTGGTTTTAAATAGAGGATGCTTAGGAGACTTAAGGTATTTGATAGTTTTTTTATAAGCAATCACAACTTTGCCTTCAATCCCAGCTCCATAATTAACAACATGATTCAGACTTCAACCTTGATACAAAATTCAACAAGGATGCATTGGTCCCAATATGCAATTCATAATATTTATTTTAGATATAAATGCAATTCATAAGTTTGTTTCTTCATTTTACTTGGATACCCACAACAACACGTAACAAGTTTTAGAGTGTAGAAACTATATTAATATTCTCAACAAATACTCCTCAAGGCATATACAACTTCTGTCTGTGTGGACTATGAGAAATATTAGTTGCTCAAACATTAGAAACATTTGAAACTTTAGATAGGTGATATTAATGTAATCTTTAATTTCCTTGAAGAGCTTCCACAAACAATAATAGCTCCATATATTTCCTCCCAACTATAGTCTTTAAACTGTCATGAATAATTATAATAATAATATAAGGGTTCGGAAAACAATCACGACCCAGACAAATATCCGTGGCAAAATATTTTCAAGGCTCAAATGTTTAATAAATCCATGGCAGTAGAAATGTATTTGCCTTATGAAGGCACTCGACTCAAGATAATTTTCCCCTCTAAATAATATCACAACCAATAGAATTATGCACAACAAATGTAGAGTAGTTTAAATATATTCGCCCAAACAAGATGCGGGCCCCTCCTAGATATCCTGTCAATCCCCCGAGAATATATT
>BSBK01010551.1:2500-76753 GCA_027943335.1 Chamaecyparis obtusa | reverse complement strand
TTATGTATATATGTATATGTAATATCTATACATATATACATATATATATATGTATATATATATATATGTATAGATATATACATATACATATATACATATATATATATATGTATATATATATATATATATGTATGTATGTATATATATACATACATACATATATATATATATATAGATATATATATATATGTATATATGTATATGTATATATCTATACATAATACATGTATATATACATATATATATTATATATATATATATATGTGTATATATCTATATATGTATATATATACACATACATATATGTATATATATACATACATATATGTATATATATACATATATGTATGTATATATATACAGATATGTATGTATATATATACATATATGTATATATATATATATACATACATATATGTATATATATATATACATATATATACATATATATATATATACATATATATACATATATATATATATACATATATATGTATGTATATATACATATATATATATATATGTATATATACATACATATATGTGTATATATATATATATGTATATATATGTATATATATGTATATATATGTATATATATATATATGTATGTATGTATGTATGTATGTATATATACATACATATATGTATATATATATATATATATGTATGTATGTATGTATGTATATATACATACATATATTATATATACATACATATATGTATATATATATATATATATACACATACATACATATATATTGTAAGAAGGAACCTGTAGGGTTGGACAGAATTAGGTTGCACATTGAAACAATGATGAATCCAAACATGTCATTCAAGGATGAGTTCACGCACTTCACAAATCACCCAATAATTGAGTATGTGACTGCATATGAATTTTATGAGTCAGAATGGATCAAGATCCTACTGAGAAGAATACATTATGACCTATTTTGGATTGGAGAAGTTCTAGTTCTCATTACATCAGATCCCATTTATGAGATGACCAGACTTTCCAAGACCGGTGCCATTCTTCCTACTGGTAAGGATGTCAGGAAACAAGTAGAGCAAGCTTTTAAGTCCCCAAAGTGATAAAGCGCAGGATGACAATTGAGCCCATTGAGGAGAAGGATATAAAACTCATGGCTATGATTCTAGGTTATAAGTTTCCATCATGCTAACAGAGTCAATAGTGTATCCACAACAACAATTCTGGCAGCTATTAGAATTGTAAGAGAAAATGGAGAGTTTAACTTGTGTGGGATTCTGTGTGCACAGTTGTTAGACAACATTAGAGCCATCAAGCATGACAAAAGAAAAGTGTTCAGATTTGGTTCACTAATAATTTTACATGTACTTTCACATTGTTGGTAAAGTGTCAGATGATCTTTATCTTGATAAGAGCCTACCTACATTGCCTCAAATCTCATTTAAGGAAACATTAGAGAGCACCTTGAAAGACTTCATGAATTTGGAAATCAAAACATTCAAAATTAAGATGCAAAGAAGGTATAGGATACCTGAGAGTATAGTAGAGAAGTATAAGGACAATATATGTTTCATGGTTGAAACTGATATCACATGCATGGAAGTAGTGGAGCCTAGGATGAAGTGGATTCATCCACTTGGTTATGAAGTGGAGGACACATTTTGGAAGCTTATGCACAAGCCCTCCTATCAGCACCTAAGGATCCCAATGAACCAAGATGGGGTACTTATGAAGAGAAGACAAGACAAGTAGACTCTATCATATACAGTGCAACAACAAAGAGAAACACATCCAAGATAACTTCAGACATTTGAAAATTCATGGTGTTACAAAAGAAGACTTGATAAAGCTATGGAAGATTGCAATGCAACTTGAGAGCACACCCTCTTCTGATGTCAAATAGAGAAATCTAATGATCCTAAGGAAAATAAGAAAAAGATAGAAGAAAACATCTCTGTGCCTACACCTACAATTGATCTGGAGTCCACTCCACCTCCTAACACTAGCAAGATGCCTTAAAGGAAGAAGCAGATCGACGCAAGTCACCCATCATCTAGAACAACAAGAAGGAAAGACAAAAACACTCAAGCACCTCTTGAGGTAGGATTCAGACCAAATCTAGAAGTGTTGAAAAATAGAGTCATTTATGAAGGGAGAATAGATCAAATAGCAATGTTTTATGACAAGTATCATGAGATAGACAAATCAGAGATTCATTCTATGATCATCAAGCATATGATTAAGTTCAAGAAGATAGTTTTGGAACTCAAGACAGTCATTCCTGATAATGTATGGAACATTTTGGATTCTTTGAAGAGACAAGCCATAAAAGAGGATTTTAGGATAAGGGAAAATATATTGCATGACAACGCCTTCCAGTCTTTTTAGTGGAAGAGAAAACTTTATTGCTAGATTTGTGAAGCCACATTTAAGAACTAAACTCAAAACTCTGCAAATAATGAATAAGGGACTATGAGTTGGTTGCGAAGGAAATAGAGAAGGCATTTGAGAAGGTATTTTTAGCTAGACACGTGTATCCTCCTACTATGCTTGCACCCAAGTTCCCTCTAAGCAAGAAAAAGAAGCTAAGATTCCTAATGCACCTATGATAGGTCCATAGGATTTTGCACCCACAATGATAGCACCTACTAAAACAATGGATACAAAAGATGACACTATCTATGATTGATAATGTTGAATATATCGATGGTAGAAAATAGATAAAGACATAGATAAGTTTGCAAGAAGCCTTTGTAAGGTACTAAAGAGGTTGAGATCTTATGTGAAGAAGAGTCACCCTAAGAAGCAAGAAGAATCCAAGTTAAAGACTTGACTAGACAAGAAAGTAAGAAGGAAGATGAACCTGTAAGTGAGAAAGAATATGAACATAAAGAAGAACCTTCAGTTGAGATTCCAATGAAGGTAAAGACTAAGATTATGGAAGTAAGCCAAAGCTCACTCCTTACCCCTAAGCCCATCAGTTTCATTATTGTCAGTTTGACCCCTGACCCCTGATATAACCAGTCTAGACTCTTGGGGAGAGAAGATTTAATAAAGATAAGTGTATTAGCCATGGACAAAGAAAAAGAGAAACACGTTATGAGAAATCCTTTATTGTTGAATCAGTCAACATACTAAACAATCTACTACCAAAGGATAAGAAAGTATCAAGTGTACATTCAATGGATGATGTCAGCACTATTTTGAAAAGCTTCAAAGGAAATTTCTCAAGTTTAGAAGAATCAACATCCAAGATTGCAGAAGAGAAATATCTCAAGAAAAGGCTGGATGAGTTGATAAGAAATTTCTCACTTGACCTTAATTCTCTAAAGGTTGGTCAAGCAATCTAAAATATTTAGTAGCAAAAGAAGGAAAATAATTGCTGACTGCATGATTAAAGGACAAACTAACTGCAGATCATCTTAAGAAGATTTAGGAAGTAGAATCTATGATGACAACTATGAGAAAATCAGTGGAAGATCCCACTCAAGATATAAACATGTGCAATAATGTCTATCAAGGATAGTTTTACAAATTGAGAAGGCAAAAAAGGAGATTGCTAAGATAAGGGCTAGACAAGCACAATTGAGACATGCACTAGCAGCCTCTCTAGATGTGTTGAATCAGAACATAAAGGAAAAAGATGTCATGATTCTAACATATGATCAAGGTTTGTATAGATTTGGAAAAGATGGAGAAGCTAACCTATGCATTATGCACCCATCTACAGACAGTTGATGCACTCAAGGTTTTTTGGCAGCAAGAAATTGCAAACCTTCAGGTTGCATACCATATGTACTCTCTATGTAAGTACTTAAAGATTCATTTTTGTGCACCTTTGTCATTAATGTCAAAGGGGGAGTAGATTAATATGGAATAGTAGAGTAATATGATATAAGGGAGATAGTATATGATGTACAGTATTCAAAAAAGGATAAGAGTATAAGATAGAAAGTTTTTGTGTAAAGATGTAGTTTAGCAACTTTGCCATATTCCTTTGTTTGCCATTAATAACAAATGGGGAGATTGTTGGAAAGTTGACTATATTAGTGTATATGACTAATTTTAGTGTTGTCATTATGGAAACAAAGTCATATGAAGTTTTGAGGTCAGTGCAATAACTTAGAAGATCGGAATTTGGCTAAGTATTGAAGATAGAACAGTCAGTGAAGCACCTGATGAACAGAGCATCAATGCACGTGTGTATGATTGAGTTTTGGTATGCACCCTTGAAGATAAAATTTGAGTATGTTAGTAGGCTATGGTTAAGCATGCATGGTTAGATGTGATAGTATGAAGAAGTTACAATGAGTTAAAGTGACACAAACAGTGAGCAACATAACATAACAAAGCATGCAGCCAACAGGAAAGATTTTGATTAGCGAATATTATTTTGTTTTGTAAAGGCTATGCGCCTATTGTGTTTATGTTATAGTCATGTTAATATCAATGTATGTAAACACACTTGAGCCAATTCATTTGGAAGCGTTGTATGTAATAGGTTATAGGCCGACTTAGTAAATAGTTTTGGTTGCGCCTATATATAAGACATGCGCTTTTGTATTTGAGCATGTAAGAGTTTATAGAAGATGTAATAGAAGAGAAGATGCATGCAAAGTTTGTGTTAAGAAAAGTAAGAATGATATAGAGCTTTAGAAGAGGTTAAAGCATCAGTGCACAAAAGGAACTGATCAGACTAGTGTCATAGTAGTAGTTCACCCTTACAAATATAGTGTGTATCTGATATCCAGGAGGTTGTAGCCTTCCTCATTGAGCAAGGAGCTCTGACGGTGAGCCTTCCACCCCTAACAGGTTTTGTTACTTCAAGACTCCTAACAGGGTCTGACCTTTGACCGAGTCATTGTACTAAGCATTGTAAAGACTACTCCTAACAGGGCAAAGGAACATTAATAGGTTCATAATACAAAGTACAATTATTAGTGGATATTAATTCCCACTAGGTTTTTTTTCCTTTGGCCAAGGTTTCCCCATAATCATATATGGTGTTATGTGTTATGGTTGTTTACTTTACTTGCTTTAATATTCAATTTAGTAATTGATTAATTGGGATAAGTTTCAAGAAGCAAAAAATATTAATAATATAGAACACTGATTCACCCCCCCCCCCCCCCCCCCCCCTCTCTCAGTGTTCCCATTCCTAACATTATGGACTTTATTCTTGGCATCCAAATTTATTGGAAAAGGAATGAAATTTGTGGGTGGATAGGAATTATATAGAGGCCTTTTAGATGGGTGGGAGGTTCTCGAAGATGTGTCCCTTTTTTGACTTGCATTTGGAAAAGGGTAAGTGAATCGTGAACTAGTTGATGGAGGAATATATGGACCTAAGATGGAGGGAAGGTGTAAAGGGGGAGGTATACATTTGGATCTGGATTTGGATTTGGATTTGGAAGGTATACCAATGCCTTGAGAGTGATATTTTTTACTAAGGCCATGACCATCAGACTTTTCTTTGATATGGAAGGGGTCTAACATATTTTATTCATGGAGACTTAACCCTTTGACTTGATAATGCTTTCTTTGACTAGTAGGAGATTTGATGCTATTGGAAACTACAATTGAAACAATTGTTATATTTTCATTGATGTCAAACCTTAATTGGTGAGATAGTTGCTATCTAGTAGAGTACCATATCATTTGATTGATGAAGAAGATTTGAAAAGAAGATATAACAAGAAGACCTAGTGGAAAGGTTGAGTTATGAGAAATTACAATGAGTACTTGATTAGTTGTCACATTATCAAGGTAATTTGTTGTTTATATATAACACTAAGTGGAGAAGTTAGTTTTTTTGAAGCTTGGAAGAAATGACGAAAGAAATTTTGAAAGCATAGGATTAAATGAGCAAAAGAGCAAAAGATAAAGAAACGTTAGTGTAAGCTGAGTGATGCTAGTGTTGACTGAGTGCCAGTATAAGCTGAGAAAATTTTAGTGTCGACCAAGCATCAGTAATTATCGAGGATTAGACAATTAACTGAGTGAAGATAGTGATTTTTGAGAAGACAAGTTTAGCGATGACCAAGTTATCTAGTGATGATCGAGCAAAAGAGGATAGTATTGGTCGAGCATCAGTAATTTATAGTTTGTGAAGGAATTGAGATTTCAAGCTGACATAGTTGAATTATTGGGATATGTAAAATGTGTTGAAGATAAGGATGAATGATGCAGGAGCATCTTGGGTGTAAGGGCAATCTTGCATCACCCAAAAATATTTCTATTTTTGTATTCAATAAGGGTTATCTTGTGCAAAGCTGCTATTTATGAAAACTTGCTATTTTTAGTAAGTTGGCCTTACGATCTCAGAATGTTTTGATTTTACATGTGGAGGTTCATCTCAGTCATATTAGCCTACCAGCAAAGTTTCATGGCTAGATCAGGTCTAGTTTTGAAGATATTGAGAATTTTCGGTATTGGCAGCAGGATACAGAAACTTTGAACTCAGTTTTGAAGGCTTTAGAGGCCTCGAATGAGGTTGAAAAATTGGGTGACAAGCGCTTTGCGCCAGTCAAGCCTATAGAGCACTTCGTGGCATTTCTGAAATGGGGTTATAATAGTCAATCGGGTCAACTGGTGATGACTTATGGTCTCTGGAAGTCAGGCCACCTGAAATGGCGGAAAATAATTTTCCTTCAAAATTTATGTTTGGGTTTCAAAAGTTATTTTGAGCTGACTTTGATGTAATAAATTAAAAAATAAAATAATTCTAAGTTGGGTCGGCCCTTAGGGCTAAATTTCTGGAACCTTCTCGGGCGGTGGAAATTGCCTATATAAAGAAGGCCCGTAGTGTTGTCTAGGGCAGTTCTGGGTAGTAGATCTAGGTATTGATTCGAGGATTTTTCCTACAGAATATTGTAAGGGAATGCCCATGTGGCTTTGCATATTGTAATTCTGAAAGTTTGTAATTCCAAATTTGTGGAGATAATAAGAAGCCAATTTTCTATTCTTGCATATTATTGTTGTTGTTTCTCTATTTATGTTATGTGTTTGTGGTACTAAGGGGAGCACCCTTCATCAAGTTGTATCAGAGCAGGAGTTCTTGAGTGTGTAAACAGATCACCGACTGTGAGGTAGTTTGCACTAGGACTGTGGTTAGGGTTTTAGCACACATCGCGAAAATGCCTCCACGAAGAGAACGTGGCGGAAGAGCTGGTGCTGTGACACCTGAGGTTAGAGAGCTGCAGAGACAAGTGCAAGCATTGCAAGAAGAGATTCGTAGAGGAATGAATCTTAATGTCAGAGACAAAAGCGAGGATGAAGCCAAAGAAGAATATCAAGAAGGAGAAGCTGAAGTTGTGAATCAGGAGGAAGAAAGACTTTTTCGGGCGATTTCCAAGATTGGGAAAAGACCTAAGATTGAGGTTCCTACATTTTCTGGAAATCTTAACCCAGAGGAATTGATCGACTGGATCAATAAATGTGAGGAATATTTTGAGAATGAAGATGTTGAGGATCTTGATAGGATCAAATTTGTGAAGGCCAGACTGAAAGGTCATGCAAAGATCTGGTGGCAAGAGATTCAATTGGAGTGAAATAGAAGAGGGAAAGATAAAATCACAAGATGGGATTGGATGGTGGATAAATTGAAGCGACAGTTCATTCCTGTTGATTATGAGCTTGACCTACTAAAGAAAATGCAAAGTTTGAAGCAAGCAGGAAGATCTGTTCAGGAGTATACAGAGGAGTTCTATCGAATCCTCATTAGAACAAGCCATGCGGAAGCTGATAAGGAGAAAGTTGCCCGATACCTTAATGGGTTAAGGCCAAGTATTTAGGAGGAGTTGAATCTGGTTCGAATGAACAGTATTGAGGAGGCATACCCGTTTGCCCTAAAAGTAGAGGAAAACTTGAACAAGAAGTTTGAGAGCAGACAAAATGGAAGAGGTCATGGTGGAAGATTTGGTGGACAGTCATATGGTGGCTGAAATGAAGATCCGAAAAAGAAGGATGAGGCCAGTAGTAGCCAGAATCAGAGAGGAAACAATTCCAATCATTTCCAAGATCAAAATAATAGAGATCAAAGAGGAATAGGAAGAGGACAAGGATATGGAAGAGGAGGCTTCCATGGAACATGTTTTCACTGTGGAGAAGAAGGTCATAGGGCATTTGAATGTCCTCAGCGCCAAGGCAGAATAAACAAGAGAAATGAAGGCCAGGCCAGAGTTGTACATGTAGATGAAGATGTCAGATCATCAAATTCTGAAGATGCTGAAAAAGGAGAAACGCTAATTAACAGAAGAGTCCTGCTGAGTGGTGAGAATGAATCTGAACAAAGGAGGAGCTTGTTTCGCACTAGATGCAAGTGTGAAGGTAAATGTTGTGATGTGATTATCGATAGTGGAAGCACTGACAATTTGGTGTCATAAGAGATGGTGATAAAGTTGAAGCTCAAGAGATAGAAACACCCACATCCATATCGGATTGCCTGGGTGCAGGATGACCACAAGGTCATGGTCAGTGAATAGTGCCTGGTAAAGTTCAAGATCGGCGGGTACCAAGATGAGGTACTATGTGATATAATATCTATGGATGCATGTCATATGTTGTTGGGTAGACCATGGAAGTTTGACAGATGTGCTGTACATGATGGTCGTACGAATACCTATTCCCTGACAAAGGATGGAGTGCGACATAAGCTAAAGCCATTGAAGGAGACTGAAGAAAAAGTATGTGGTAATGCAAAAATAACTTTTGTTGATGGAAGAAAATTCCTAGATGGTATGAGGCACGAGCATGTGTGTTTTGCTTTAATTCCAAAAGCTGGTAAAGAGGAAGTAGAGGATGTACCTGTAGAGGTTGCAGATTTATTGAATGAGTTTCAGGATATTATATTTGATAATGTACCTGATGGATTACCACCGGTAAGGAAGATCAGTCATCAGATGGATTTGATTTCAGGAGCCAGTTTACCAAACAAGGCAGCACACAGAATGACACCAGCAGAAAGTGAAGAGTTGAACAGACAAGTACATGAGTTATTGCAGAAGGGGTTGATTCGAGAGAGTCTGAGTCCTTGTGCTGTACCAGTGATATTAGCACTAAAGAAGAATGGAGAATGGAGGATGTGTACAAATTCTAGAGCAATAAACAAGATCACAATCAAGTATAGGTTTCCATTGCCATGAATGAATGATATTATGGACTATTTGAGTGGAGCTGTGTATTTTTCAAAGATAGATCTGAAGAGTGGATATCACCAAATTTGGATCAGAGAAGGGGATGAATGGAAGACTGCCTTCAAGATAAAGGAAGGACTGTATGAGTGGTTAGTCATGCCTTTTGGGCTAACCAATGCACCAAGCACTTTCATGCGGCTCATGAATGAGGTTCTAAAGGAATTTCTAGGTAAGTTTGTCATTGTTTACCTAGATGATATTTTGATCTTTAGCAAGACACTGGAGGAGCATATGATGCATATTTGTATGGTGTTTGAGAAGCTAAAAGATGAGAAATTGTTGATTAATTTGAAGAAGTGCAATTTTGTGAAGAAAGAGTTAGTGTATTTGAGATTTGTAGTTTCAGCAGAAGGTCTAAAAATGGACCCAGAGAAGGTACAGGCTATCCTTGAATGGCCTACTCTAAGGAGTGCTACTGAGGTAAGATCTTTTCATGGTTTGGCTAGCTTTAATAGAAAGTTTATCAGAAATTTTAGTAGTATTTGTGGTCCCTTGACTGAAACAATGAGAGGAGATAGAAAAGAGTTTAAGTGGACTAATGGGGTAGAAAAGAGTTTTCAATTGTTGAAACAAAAAGTTACAGAACAACTTGTTTTAGCACTTCTAGATTTTAATAAGGTGTTTCAAGTAGATTGTGATGCTAGTGGTACCGCAATAGGAGCTGTTATGAGCCAAGAAGGTAAACCAGTTGCTTATTTCAGTGAGAAGTTAAATGATGCCAAGAGGAAGTATTCTATTTATGATCAGGAATTTAATGCTATAGTTCAGGCATTGAAGAAGTGGAGACACTATCTGATTCCTAAAGAGTTTATTTTGTATACTGATCATCAAGCTTTGCAATATTTGAATAGTCAAGGAAAGTTGAATCAGAGGCATTTGAAATGGGTTGAGTTTTTACAGAGTTATACATTTATTTAGAAACACAGAAGTGGAAAGTCTAACAAGGTTGCAGATGCTCTTAGCAGAAGGCAAATATTGTTGACAGAGATGCAGATTGAGGTGGTTGGGTTCAAGGAACTCAAGAATTTGTATCCAGAGGATCCTGATTTTGGTGGAGCTTGGAAAGCTTGTAAAGAACCCGTTACTCTAGATAGGATGAAATGGCTGAATTTTATCATCCAAGATAATATGCTATTCAAAGGGAGTCAGTTGTGCATTCCACGAAGTTCTATGAGGGAGAATCTCATCAAAGAGAAGCATAGTGGAGGATTGGCTGGACATTTTGGTCGTGATAAAATCCTTGCTTTGGTTGGTGAGAATTATTATTGGCCACAGTTGCAGCAAGATGTGAAGAAGTTTGTACAGAGTTGCAGAGTATGTCAGATGGCGAAGGGAGTGAAGCAGAATACAGGGTTATATCAGCCATTACCTGTACCAGAGAAGCCTTGGGAGGATATCAGTATGGACTTTATTCTTGGTTTACCGAGGACTCAACGAGGACATGATTTAATTTTTGTAGTAGTTGATAGATTTTTTAAGATGGCACATTTCATTCCCTGCAAGAAGACTAATGATGCTGTTCATGTAGCATAATTATTTTTCAGAGAAGTAGTGAGACTACATGGTTTGCCAAAGACCATAGTTTCAGATAGAGACACTAAGTTTGTTGGATATTTTTGGTGTACATTGTGGAAAAAGTTGAAGACAGATTTGAAGTTCAGTTCATCACATCATCCATAGACTGATGGACAGATAGAGGTGGTGAATAGAAGTTTAAAAAATTTGCTGAGATGTTTGGTTGGAGATAAGCCAACAGGATGGGATTTGATTTTACCACAGGTAGAATTTGTATACAATAATTCTGTCAACAAGAGCACTGGTAAATCACCATTCCAGATTGTATATGGAAGTAGTCCAAGAAATGCATCTGAGTTGAGAAAGATAGATAAAGGAGAAATAAGTAGTGCTGAAACTAAGGATTTTGTAGAACACTTGAAGAACATCCATGAGGAGGTGAGGAAACATATTACCAAGATGAATGCACAGTATAAGACTAAGGCAGATGAGAAAAGGAGGCATAAAGAATTTCAGGTTGGGGATGAAGTCATGGTTCATTTGCAGAAGGAGCGATTTTCGGTTGGTACATATAACAAGTTGAAAATGAAGAAGTTTGGACCATGTACGATACTGAAGAAGCATGATTCAGGAAATGCATATGAGGTAGAATTGCCTACCGAGCTGAATATTTCACTAGTGTTTAACATTTCAGATTTGATAGAGTATCATGAAGGAGGTGTTGAAGATGAGGTTGCAGCAGCATAGTGGAGTATTCTAGCAACCAGTTCAGATATCGAGGAGATTGAAGACATACTAGACAGTCGTGTTGGTAGAAGCACAAGGAACATGACATATGAAGAGTATTTGGTCAAATGGAAAGGATGACCTGTAGAAGATTCATCATGGCTAACAAAGGAGGAGGTTAACCATCTTGGTTTTCCTCTGCACACCTGAGTCATGACAGGGTCACTTCTCAAATTACCCCGGGTGTCTGAGGCAGGAGCATCCTGGGTGTAAGGGCAATCTTGCATCACCCAAAAATATTTCTATTTTTGTATTCAATAAGGGCTATCTTGTGCAGAGCTGCTATTTATGGAAACTTGCTATTTATAGTAAGTTGGCCTTACGATCTCAAAATGTTCTGATTTTACATATGGAGGTTCATCTCAGTCATATCAGCCTGCCAGCAAAGTTTCATGGCTAGATCAGGTCTAGTTTTGAAGATATTGAAGATTTTCGGTATTGGCAGCAGGGTACAGAAACTTTGAACTCAGTTTTGAAGGCTTTAGAGGCCCCAGATGAGGTTGAAAAATTGGGTGACAAGTGCTTTGCGCCGATCAAGCCTGTAGAGTGCTTTGTGGCATTTTTGAAATGGGGTTATAATAGTCAATCGGGTCAACTGGTGATGACTTATGGTCTTCGAAAGTTAGGCCACCTGAAATGGTGAAAAATAATTTTCTTTCAAAATTTTTGTTCGGGTTTCAAAAGTTATTTTGAGCCGACTTTGATGTAATAAATTGAAAAATAAAATAATTCTAAGTTGGGTCGGCCCTTAGGGCTAAATTTTTGGAACCTTCTCAGGCGGTGGAAATTGCCTATATAAAGAAGGCCCGTAGTGTTGTCTAGGGTAGTTCTGGGTAGTAGATCTGGGTATTGATTCGAGGATTTTACCTACATAATATTGTAAGGGAATGCCCATGTGGCTTTGTATATTGTAATTCTGAAAGTTTGTAATTCCACATTTGTGGAGATAATAAGAAGCCAATTTTCTGTTCTTGCATATTATTGTTGTTGTTTCTCTATTTCTGTTATGTGTTTGTGGTACTAAGGGGAGCACCCTTCATCAATGAATGACCTGGAGCTTTAATGCATAGTAAACCATTTTTTTATCGATTCAAGGAGAAGTTTTGAGAAGTATCTAGAAGGAGAAGGAGAACAAAATGTTGGAAGGATTCGATGAATCTGACCTAAACCTAAGATCTACAGAGATGATTAACCAAAAAAAGATTAAGTTACCTAGTCAAGGAGGTATAAGGATGACCTAGTTGTAGGTAATGGAAGAAGAGGAAGAGTTTGATGTTATTGATTGGTGAACCTAAGCAGAAGGCTAAGAAGAGCTTAAAAAAGTTGCAGTGATTTCTTGAAGGGATTTCTGAGCAGATCAGAGATGGAGATGACAATGAAGGCCAGTCAGTAAATCATCATATGAGCTTATTGGATAAGTATTTGCAAAGTGAGTTGTATATTTTAGATTAGAACCTACTGTTACTTTCTAACCATTGTATCAGTCTAAATCCTTTATTCAAGGTTGACCTAACAGTCATTTATAAATACTTTAACCAAGGTGACATTCTTATGGGATGTTATTAAGCCCTTTAACAAGGCCACTCCTAATAGGGTGATTAAATCCTTTCATAAGGTCACACCTAACAGTGTGCATTGTAATCTTTAACAGGGTTGGCTCTTTATAGAGCTCACTTCAAAAGAGTGAAAATTTTGTAGCATGTTACTGGTGGTTTTTCTCAAATTGGGTTTCCACATTAAATCCTGGTGTCATACTTGTGTGAATGATATTTGATGTGTTATGTTGTTAAGAGCTTTATATTATGCAAGTTGATTACTTTTAGATAGTGGACTACAAGTTTATGTTACTGATTATATTTTATAGAGACCGAGTGGATCATTGAATAGATCTAAGTTGGTTGAAGTGTTTAAAAGTTTAATTGGTACATCTTACCCAAGGATAATTGATTCACCCCCCCTCTCAGTTATTCTAAAATCATTATAACAAATTGTATCAGAGAAATTGGTGCTTGTAAGGAAAATTTTTGTAGGTACTTGAAGCTAAAGATCATGATGTACAAAAAGGAGGTACCAAAGTTGAACAAAGAGAAGTTCCCTGCATGACAAATTTTGATGAAGTTACACCTAGCTGGTATAGGTGATGCAATGAAATATTATGTGGAAAATGCTTACATACCAGTAGCTACACCTATGATAGCCAAGGAGATGAAGGAAAAGAAAGAACACAATCAGACAGTTTTGGAGATTGCATTAGCCCCAAGTTATCCTAAATTTGAAGACATCAAGAACTGTACTAATGCAAAGAAAATGTGGGACACACTAGAAGCTATCTATAGTGGAGACACAAATGTACTGAGAGCCAAGTCTAAAAGCTTGAGAGGTAAGTTTGATGAAATGAGAATGTTAGAAGGTGAAACTATTATTCAATATTGTGCCAGAGTTAAAGAGGTAGTGAATGCTATTAGAGGAGCTAATGGAAATATTGATGATAAAACCATTATTAGCAAGGTTTTGAGAACCCTACTTCCTATTTATGCTATTAGAGTTTTTGCGATACAAGAACTGAGATGTTCTCCTGGTAATAACTTAACGATGGAAGGTCTTGTTGGTAGACTTACTGCTTTTGAATTGTTGAATTTTGATAATTTCACTACTCATAATATTGAATCTGCATTCAAGTCTCAAATGGTTCTTCAAAAGTCAAAGAAAGGAAAAGAAATATGTGTGAACAGTGACAGTGACAATGAAACTCATGATGATGATCTTGATGATCTTGATGAACTCATGGATAGAAGGCTACCGAGAGTAAAATGAAAATTTAAAGGTAAACTTCCTATAATATGTTTTTCATGCAACAAAGTTGGTCATATTGCAACAAGATGTCCTGACAGGAATGACAAGGATGAAAGAAGAGAAAACAAGTACAAAGACAAAAGGGATGACAAAGATCATAGAGGGTATAAGGACTACAAGGATAAAGGTAAGAAGTCTTGTTATATTGTTAAATAGGAAACTGATAGTGAATCTAGTGAGTCTGATGATTATGATGTAGAAGTTGTTTATGTTGCTATGAAAGATGATTCTGATGAAGATGAGAAACTACACTTATTTCATAAGTGATAGATGGATAATTGATCATGGTTGCTCATATCACATGTCTAGTGATAAAAGTAAGTTTGAAACCTTAAATCATTACAAAGGTAGTAGCATTAAGTTTGACAATGATGCACGATGTCTTTTGAAGGGAAAATGATCAATAAGATTGACTAATAAGATCAGATGTGATAATGCTTATTGGGTTGAAGGTCTTAACTATAATTTGTTGAGTGTTGCATAGTTGAACTATTATGGTTGCCGATTTGAGTTTCATCACAAAAAGGCTAAGATATTTGTTAGAGTAAAGTATTAATTATATTGATTAACTTTACTCCCTTCTTAAGATGTCAACTCTTTTTCTTTAGTTGTTTATATTTAAACACACATGCACGAGTTGTTTTAAACTCATGCACTTGTTGTTTTAAATATAAATTTGCATGTGCATTAGTCTTGTAATAATTTAACTAATTATTACATGCACTAGGGTTTTCCTTTCAAAGATTTTGATCTCCTTTATAAGGATGATCCATTGTACATTTAATTCATTCATTAATTGAGGATATTTTCTTCTTCATTTTTTGAGTCAAACATTTTCCCTCTTTTTGTCTCTACTTCCTTGTAACAGGTTTTTGTATGCAGGTGATCTTCGGGTTTTGTGGATTTGTATTGCTCAAATCCTACATGGTATCAGAGCCTAATCTGCTACAGCTTGTTCATGTTTGAAGGATTCAGATTAGGGCTTCTTTGGTTATTTTTTATTGAAATTAGGGGGTCCCTAAATTTTGGTGCACTTTGAGCTCAAACAAACCTCACCGTTGAGCTCGCAGAGCCCAAAAACCCCTATTTCGATATAAGGCACGTCCAATTTGGACAACTTTGCATTTTGGGGCCCTTTTTTGGGTACCATAAGCTTGACATGCTTCATGAGGTAGAAATTGTACGGATCAACATGCTTCTCGAGATGAAATTTATACAAATTTAGACACAAAATGAGGCAAAAACTTTGCTATTTGGCACACAAATTAAGACAAAAAAATTTGGCACATAAATCGAGGTAAAAATCTGAATGGCTTGACATAGATCCCAAGGCGCACATGCGATTTTGCCAAAAAAAATAATTTTTTTTCATTTTGGCTGGCGACGACCATTTGGCCGTCAAATTTAAGCTAGTGCATGCAGTTTTAGCCCCTGGTCATATGGTGACCAGGGGCCCATCATTTTAGCCTCAGGGGGCTTGCATGCTATGACAGCCATTTGGCCGTCAATTTTAAGCCCGTGAAGTGCTGACGTTAGCACATGTAGACACCATTTTGGGCCCTCTATAGCACTCGGTGGTATTTTGCTCATAACTTGAGCATACAATGTTGAAATCAGGCAAACAAGATATCGTCAGAAAGGTAGTTCCAAGCTCTATCCATATCTGGAGGTTTGAATTTTTTATTTTTCTTTTTTGATGGTGGTTTTTACTGTCAAATCTAGATGTTCAATTTTGCACTCTGGAAGCTCTATATTGCACATTCAGACTCCGTTTTGGGAAAGCGAGATATCATTGGAAAGCTTGCTTTGAGAGATTTCTATTTCTATGAGTCATTTTTCCAGATTTTGCTTCAGGTATATTTTATTCAATTTTTTGCATTTTTGCATTTTGGTGGATATCTTGGATATTACAGGTCCTAGGATCTCTTCCCTTTAGGGCATGACTCTTCTTAGGCTGTTATTTTGTTTCAGCAGCCTTCTGTCTTATTTGAGCAGTGTATACTTCACTTTTGTAGCATTCTTTTATGCACATGCATTAAGATAAAGTGCCATTTTCTTGCATGCTTGGAATCTTGAACATGTTTGTGCTATTTCTACTCACACTCCATTATGAAGTGCCATGGGGGGGTTTGATGTTTACCTTTATTTTCCATCTACCTTTGTCAAGTGAGTGTTCATTCCACAACATTAGCCTCAAGGTATCTTTATTTGTGCTTGTGCTTTCTATGCACTTTTGATGTTCCTGGTTCTTCACGATCTAGTTCTTATTGGCACTCCTTTCAGTGTACATGTCATTACTCCCTTGTTAGCAGTATGGGGGGGTTTCTACTATTGGTTCTACTACTTCCTTGGTTTGATAGTGTGAACTATGTATTCAGTATTTGATCCTATGTACTAGGCGGTTGTAGTGGCTGGGTACCTATGCATTCCGGTGAGATGGATCATTTACCATATGGACACTCTTTTCTTTCCTATTTTTTGGATGCACTCTTCCAGCTTTGATTGATCAGCTCTTCAGGTTTTTGGTATTTATGTCATCTGTATCTTTGAGTTCAGGTGTTTGCCTTTGTTTGCCTCCTGATTTGAGTAGTGTTATTTGAGGGCACTCATGTAGATTACAGTATTCTCTACCTGGTCATATTTCTGTGGAGGATCTTCAGATCATTAGTTTCTTCTTGACAGAGTTTGCAGTTTCATGCTTTAGTGATGTTGTACATGTTCATCCTTGTTCCTATTTTTTGGAACATTCCTAGTTTTGGGGGCTTCTTTAGTCCTTCATATTAGTCTTTGTCTCTTTTTGGAGTAGAGTTTTTCCTATGTGGTTTTCTCTATTTCTTCATTTTATACAGACTCTCTTTTGTATTGGGTACCTCATTAGGCCATGTTGCTAGGACCCATTTTTATGCTTTTAGCACTGTAGTTTCCTTTGCTTTCTTCTTGCATTGTTTGTAGTTGCATTGTTGCTCATCTTAAGGGGGGGTGTTAGAGTAAAGTATTAATTATATTGATTAACTTTACTCCCTTCTTAAGATGTCAACTCTTTTTCTTTAGTAGTTTATATTTAAACACACATGCATGAGTTGTTTTAAACTCATGCACTTGTTGTTTTAAATATAAATTTGCATGCATTAGTCTTGTAATAATTTAACTAATTATTACATGCACTAGGGTTTGCTTTTCAAGGCTTTTGATCTCCTTTATAAAGATGATCCATTGTACATTTAATTTATTCATTAATTGAGGATATTTTCTTCTTCATTTTTTGAGTCAAACATTTGCCCTCTTCTTGTCTCTACTTCCTTGTAACAGGTTTTTGTATGCAAGTGATCTTCAGGTTTTATGGATTTGTATTGCTCAAATCCTATAATATTTGATGCCACTGGTGAACTAATTGGAAGTGGAGAACAAACAAGAGGTAATTTGTTCTATCTAGACCTATCTGAAGAAAAAAGTTTGTTTTCACAATTTGGTGATGTATGGTTATGGTATAAGAGGTTCTGTCATGTGAAGTTTGATAATTGGGTAAGCATTAGTAAGATGAAAAGAGTTAGAGGTTTACCAAGATTGAAGAAACCTGATAATGTGATGTGTAAACAATGTCAACTAGGAAAAATGACAAAGTCTAGATTCAAGAGAAGGACACATACTTTTGATGATATTTTGGAATTAGTTCATACTGACCTTTGTGGACCTATTGGTGTGAAAAGTTACTGTGTTGATAAATATTTCATTCTGCTTGTTGATGATTACTCTAGAATGATGATTGTAATGTTTCTTAAGGACAAATATGATGCCTTTCAGTTGTTTAAGTGGTATTTGGCAAAAGATGAGAAAGAAACAGGTAAAAGCTTGAAATGTCTAAGATTCGACAGAGGAGGAGAGTTCATATCTAATGAGCTCAACATATTATGCAATGATAGATTAATTAAGAGACAAATGTTTGTACCAAGGAAACCTCCACAGAATGGTATAACAGAGAGAAGAAATAGATCAATCGTGGATTGTGCTAGAATACAGATGATAGAGAAGAATTTTGCACAAAAGTAATGGATAGAAGTTGTAAGCACAACTTTTTATACTTTGAAGTGAGTACAAATTAAGAAAGGTGAAAATGCTACACCTTTTGAATTATGGCATGGTTATGCACCTAATGTGAAATACTTTAAAGTCTTTGGAAGCAAATGTTATATACTCAAGGACAACAGGTATGGAAAACTTGATGCTAAAATTGATGAAGGCATACTCCTAGGTTATTCCACTAAGAGAAAAGCCTACAAGTGTTTAAATTCTAACACTAACAAAGTTTTGAAAGTGCAAATGTTAGAGTTGATGAATATGCAAAAAAGAATGAAATTGAAGGCAAGTAGGAACTTGAAGATTACAAATATTTTGTATACATGGAAGAAGGAGAGGACAACAATTTATCAGAACCAGAAAAAATGTTGTCGAGCAATAGCAAGACCCTGTCGAGTTACAACAAGAAGATGTCGAGCATCAAGAGGATGCTACCAAGAAATCAAGAGAGGAAGCAGAGATACAAAATGAACCTGAAGATCAAGAGCAACAAGAAAGGAGACCAGAGCCTATGTTAGCATAGTATGTGAGAAGACATCATAAGCCAGATCAAATCATTGGAGAAAAAGAATCTGGATTCATGACAAGAAGTAAGTTGAAAGATCAAACATGCTTGTTATGTGAATTTGAGCCTAAGATAGTGAAAGATGCTTTGGAGAATGAAGATTGGATTCAAGCCATGAATGAGGAAATTGAGCAAATAGAAAAGAACAAAACCTAGACACTAGTGCCTAGACCAGAAGACAAGAATGTTATTGGAACAAAGTGGGTGTTTAGAAATAAGTTGAATGAACATGGAGAAGTCACAAGGAGAAAAGGTAGATTGGTATGCAAAAGATATGCATAGGAATAAGGCATTGACTATGGGGAGACATTTTCCCCAGTTGCAATATTGGAAGGAGTTATAACTCTACTTGCATATGTAGCTTACAAAGGATTCAAAGTGTATCAAATGGATGTCAAATCTGCATTTCTGAATGAAATACTAGAAGTATACAGTGAAAAACTAGAAGGCTTTTTTGATCCAAGAAAGAAAAACATGGTTTGTAAACTACACAAAGCACTGTATGGATTGAAACAAGCCCCTAGAGCATGGTATGAGAGATTGTATAATTACTTGGTAAATATTGGATTTGCAAGAACAAATGACAACAACAATTTGTACTTGAAGACTAAAAAAGGTAAAGGGATATTGTTATTTGAAATATTTGTTGATGATATCATATTTGGAGGACAAGATGCCCTATGTCAAACATTTACAAATGAGATGCAAACTAAACTTGAGATGTCTATGTTTGGAGAGATCAAATTCTTTGTTGTTTTGCAAGTTTATGAGATGGAGAAAGGTATCTACATTACACAATCTAAGTGTATCAAGGAGATACTAAAAACCTTTGGCATGGAGGAATCTAGACCAGTAAGTACACCTATGGCTATAGGACAAAAACTATCAAAGAATGATGATACAAGTGAAGTGAATCAAACCTTGTACAAGTATATGATTGGAAAGCTACAATATGTTATTCACAACAGACCATATATTACATTAGCAGTTGGGATTTTTGCAAGATTTTCTGCCAATCCTAAAAAAATCACATAATGGCATTGAAAAGAATATTGAGATATCTAAAAGGAACAAAGGACTAAGGACTGTACTACAAGAAGAATCAAAAGTTTGAACTAAAAGTTTATACTGATGCCGATTAGATAGGAAATGTGGATGATAGAAAGAGTACAAGTGGTGGACCGCTTTCTTTCTAGGAAAAAGATTAGTCTCTTGGACAAGCAAGAAACAAAATTGCATTTCCAATCTATAGCAGAGGCTGAATATGTAGCAACAACAATTAATTGCTCAAACCTAGTGTGGATCAAGTAATTATTGAAAGGTATGAAGGAAGAAATCATTGAGCCAATTGTTATTTTATGTGATAACACAAGTTCTATAAATATATCAAAGAATCTTGTGATGCACACTAAGACTAAGCATATTTCTATTAAGTATCATTACTTGAGAGAGCTAGTTCAAGACAGGGAAGTGAGATTGGAATATGTGAATACAAAGGAACAATTAGCAAATATATTCACTAAGGCATTACCTAAGGATGCTCATGAGTATCTAAGAGGTAAATTAGGGGTGATTCCCTTAACTGAAGCTACCTAGAATCACGTAAGAGCATTGCATAAAATGTACTAATCAAAATATCTGACAAATTGATGCAAAGGAGGTCACACTTTAGGAGTTGCCTAAAGTTGTGAAGAGTAAAGCACAAGATGGTGATCAATCATAAGCAATTTGAAATAGGGAGTATATAGCTCAAAGAATTGACATGAAGATATCTACATGGTAAAGATGAATATCTTTGACATTGTTGTCAAAGAGGGAGAGATTTAGAAGAGATTCAGAATGAGTTACCTTAAGCAAAGAGGGAGAGATTTAGTGAACCCGAGGGAGAGATTCAATGAGAGATTCAGTAAAATGATGAACAGACAAAGGGAGAAATTTATCCAAGAGGGAGTTGATACTTGGATGAGAATTAGAATGAAGCTAAGGATATTAATGGAGATCAGTTGATAAAAGTTTCTTCATTACATATATTTTTTGGATTGTATGGTAACTATGCATAAGGAGGTAATGGTATTGCATGTGGCATTTCCATCGATGCCAAAGAGGGAGATTGTTGGAAACTACAATTGAAACAATTGTTATATTGTCATTGATGTCAAACCTTAATTAGTGAGATAGTTATTATCTAATAGAGTACCATATCATTTGATTGATGAAGAGGATTTGAAAAGAAGATATAACAAGAAGACCTAGTGGAAAGGTTGAGATATGAGAAACTATAATGGGTACTTGATTAGTTGGCACAATGGAAAAGTAATGTGTTTTTTTAATCTATAACACTAAGTGGAGAAGTTAGTTGTTTTGAAGCTTAGAAGAAATGCATAAAGAAAGTTTGAAAGCATAGGCTTAACTGAGAAAAAGAGCAGAAGATAAAGAAACTTTAGTGTAAGTTCAGTGATGCTAGTGTTGACCGAGTGCTAGTATAATCTGAGAAAATTTTAGTGTCGACCAAGCATCAATAATTAGCGAGTATTAGAGAATTAACCAAGTGAAGATAGTGATTGTCGAGAAGACAAGTTTAGTGATGATTGGATTATCCAATAATGACCAAGAAGAAGAAGATAGTATTGGCCGAGCATTAGTAATTTATAGTTTGTGAAGGAATTGAGATTTCTAGCTGACATAGTTGAATTATTGGGATATGTAAAACATGTTGAAGATAAGGATGAATGACTCGGAGCATTTAATGTATAGTAAATGATTTTCTTATGGATTCAAATAGAATTTTTGAGAAGTATCTAGCAAGAGAAGGAGAACAAAATGTTGGAAGGATTCGATGAATCTGACCTAAACCTAAGATCTACAGTGATGATTAAGTGACAAAATATTAAGTTACCTAATCAAGGAGGTATAAGGATGATCTAGTTGTAGGTTATGGAAGAAGAGGAAGAGGTTGATGTTATTGATTGGCGAACCTAAGTAGAAGGCTGAGAAGAGCTGTGAAAAGATGAACAAAGTTGAGTTGATTTCTTGAAGGGATTTTCGAGCAGATTAGAGATGTAGATGACAATGAAGGCATAAATCAACATATGAGCTTATTGGATCTATATTTTTCAAGTGAGTTGTATATTTTAGATCAGAACCTATTGTTACTTTCTAACCATTGTACCAGTCGAAATCATTTAATCAAGGTTGACCTAACAGTCATTTGTAAATCCTTTAATCAAGGTGACATTCTAATGGGACGTTCTTAAGCCCTCTAACAAGGCCACTCCTAATAGGGTGATTAAATCCTTTAAAAGGGTCACAAGGCCACTCCTAATAGGGTGATTAAATCCTTTAACAAGGTCACACCTAATAGTTTGTATTGTAACCTTTAACAGGGCTGGTTCCTCACAAAGCTCACTTCAGAAGAGTGAAAATTTGGTAGCATGTTATTCGTGGTTTTTCCCAAATTGGGTTTCCACGTTAAATCCTGGTGTCATACTTGTGTGAATGATATTTGATGTGTTATGTTGTTAAGAGCTTTATATTTACAAGTTGATTACTTTTGGACAGTGGATTGCAAGTTTATGTTACTAATTATATTCTATAAAGACCGAGTGGATTGTTGAATAGATCTAAGTTGGTTGAAGTGTTTAAAAGTTTAATTGGTACATCTGACCTGAGGATAATTGATTCACTCCCCCTCTCAATTATTCTAAAATCATTCTAATAGATACAAGATGCAAAATTATTTTGAAATGGATGTGAAATGGAAGGAATGATAGGATCATGAAGCCAACTAGACTCAATAGAATTAGAGGAACCCATTTGATATATAAGGGGTTCAAAATCTTGCACAAAATTATTTAATTCATTAGGGGGATCATGGGGAATAATGAGATCTTGTGATGTAACAGGAGTAATGATAGGATAATTTGGCAAGATAGGGTCTTGTAGGAGATCTAGAGGATTAGGAAAAGGAAATGAAGGGATGGAGGGATCTTGAGGATGATCTAGAAGGATGGTGGGATCTTGTAATGGACATGAAGGTGAAGGGATAATTTGATCTTGACTTGGAATGAGACCATTGGAATCCATTTTAAAGGTGATTTTCTCTTGAATTTGGATGGAATCATTTGAAGGAGTGGAAGGTAGGTCATGATCTTTCTTAAGAAGTGAAAGGTCAATGGGACTTGGAAGGATATTTTGGTCTTGAGATGGAAGGGGATCATCAAGGATAAGAGATCTAGGGATAATAGGATCATAATGAGGTTCAAGGGAAATGGGACATCAATCAATAATTAGATAGGAATGGTCATTATTGGGATCTTGATCTTGATTTATTTTAGAACTCATTTCTTCGTGCTTTAAATCATCCTCTTGACATGGGGTATGAATTGGAATATGCATGGGATACTCTAGAAAGGGTTCAAAATTTTGACATGAAGGATTTGAACTTTGAATAAGACTCTCTTGAATGGGATATCTTTAAAATGGAGGACATGAGGGTATTAAATCTAGCATTTTGGAAGCATGGAAGGGAATTGGATAAAAAAATAGATTATCTTGGATTTTTTCTATGGATATCCCTTGGAAGTTTTCATCATTGTAAGTGTCACTTTCAATGGAGATTGAGGAAACTACTCTTGTGGAAGTTTAGGGGATGAAGGAGTGATGGGAGACATGGATGTTTCTTTAAGTTCAATGTCTTGATAGGAAATGAGTGTGTCATCCATGTGATTATTTTGGGACGAGCCGTTGCTAGAAATAGGTGCATCATTTTTATTTTTCTCATTCTCTTCATATAATGCTTGAATCAACCACCTTAAAGATTTAGTTGATATTTTTTGTTTATTGGGTGACTTTTTTGGTGATACCACATCAATATTTATATGGTGTACATAATTTTTGGATTGAATATGTTCCTTAGAAGGTTTATCATTGATCATGCTTGATTGGTGTCCAAAGGGTGTCATGTTTGAATTTTTCCTTGTTTGAGAAACACTTGTTGGTGAATTTGAGGACATAAAATATTGTTCATTAACATGTAATGTTCTTGAAGGAAAATTTGTTTGTGATATTGGTGTTAATTGTCTTGTTTGCATGATTGGCACAAGGGGTTGTGAAATTATTTAAGGGAGACTTGGTTGCGTTGGAATAGAGATTGTTTCATAATGAGGTGGTGGCCCAAGTTGAATTATGCCATGCTCTAGTTGAAAGTTTTGATTTTGAACTTGTTTGAATGATTGATCTAGGAATTGGTTGTATGGAACTTGATTTGAGAATTAATTTGGAGTTTGTTTGAATTGAACATGATCTAGGACTTGCTTGAAAAAGGTTTTCTCTTGAACATGATTGTATTGGTCTTGGTTGAAGTTTGCATTTGCTTCATTTATTTATGAAATAAGTTTTGGTATGTTTTATTTTTTAATGTGAGATTGTATAATGATTTCATGAAAAATTTCATTTGGATATCTAAGGAGATTGGTTGTCTCAGTTCTATTCTTTATCATCTTTTCCACCCTTTCTTCTAGGGTCTTCTTTTCTTTAGCTAATTTTTCTTCTAATTTTTGGATCAAGTATACGTCAGATTGATGTGATTGATCATTTGATTATGCTAATGTTATTTTTCTTGGTTCAAAATTTGTTTGGGTTGCTTTTTTGAGGTGTACATCATGTTTGGGTCAAAACCTTGTGTTTAAAAAGGTATAGCTTGTCTAGGATCAAACGAGTCTTGTGTCTCAATGTACATGGGTTAATAAGATACACTTTACCTTTGGGACCTTGTTACAATCGACATGATGTCTAAATGCACTTGAGTATGAGGGGTATATGAAAAAGGGAACTTTGTTTTTGGATCTTTGAAAGGATTTATGCAAAATGCAACTTAGAATATGCAAAGATTAATGCAATGCAAATGATTTTTTTTTTGGATTATTTAATCTTTTGAGGAATGAGTATGAAAACTAAGGTTCAAGTGCAAGTGTATTTAAAATGAAAACTAACATTTATACAACTGGTGATTTTGGGATTTTTTACTTTGTTTTTTTTTTAAATTAAAACCTAAGAGTAGGACCTTAGGAAATTAAAATTTGGATCTTGACTTTGAAACGATTAAAAGGAGAAACTTGAAATGGATTGGAAAAAGGATCAAGTCAAATCCATCATGAAAAATGATGGGCATTGACCAAATGATAAAAGAAATGTTCAAAGATAAGAAATTGAAAATAAAGTCAAGATCCCCTTTTCAATTTCATAAGATGAAACTCTAAGTCTTGAATTTGTTTGTATTTTGCGATATTTCTGAAAGGGTCTATATGTAAGATGAGGATATCCAAGGAAAATAATGCAAGTATTTTTTGAAGGTCCTATATGCAAGATGAAGGCAATATGAAGGGTTTTTTATGAGGACTAACATGCAAAGGATTTCCTAAAATTGTAACAAGACTCCAAGGCAATTTTTTTTGAAACTTCATGTTTTGCAAAGTCTATGACAAGGTTTTGAAATGTTTTTTAATGTTCTTGACAAGGTTTTGGATGTTTTGCAAGTGTTTTGAAAATGTTTGAATTTTTAGCACTCACACAAAATACGTCAAATAGAATGGTTGTTGCAAAAATTAATAAATACACCACAACCTAGGCTGGCTAGGACAATATTCACTAAATTCCCACTTGAACAAGTTCAGTTGCTCTTAGTCAAAGCAGACAACCTAGAAGCTTGGTATAATGGGATCCCCTTACAATGCACTCATTTATCAAGCATACCAAGCTTTTTATCCCAAGGGTCATCACCTCCCAAGGGACCATTGTCTCTACTAAGAGTCGTAAAAGTGTGGGATGTCTTTGGGGTTGCCCCTTGTGCTAGTGAATAGAAAATTTTATTTGGGCCACTACAACAAAGGTGTTTAGTCAATGTATCCATTTCAAAGATAACATATGAATCATACAAGGAAACATGGTAGTTCAAGTGCTATTTAGGACCTATAGTCCCCAATAAATACTAAGCACAAGCTATCTTTGTCCTCTAAGACTTTAATCTCAAGGAGGGATTTGATTTAGTGGGATGGAAGAGGCTGGCTTTGCCTTTTTCCCACTTGGGTCATTCCCTCTCAATAGTTATGCTAAATCACCCAGGATGTAGACCCTCTAAAATACTAAATGAATTTATCATCACCCAAGATCTGTGAAGGTGAGGGGAGAGGATACATTCATTAAATCTTAGGATTATAATCTAAAGAAAATTGCAAAGACTTAATCAAAGATGTTCATTTTAAGCACCAAATCCAATTTTTATCTAACTACTAAAATAAGCATGGAACTTTTAGGAAGACACACAAGGTCTTAGTCACATGTCCTACATCAAACTTGTTAGTATTTCATGATAAAACCTTCATCCCATAATTGCTAAAATGCTACACAAAACCATCAGTAACATGCAAATCCTCTATCTTAAGTCTAGAGAATAGAATTGAAATGAAGAATTGAATTCAAGCATCAAAACATGAAAGTTTACCAACTACACAGGTCATAGGCCCAACTACATAGGATAGAAAACCAACTATGCAAGACTTGGATTCAGAGGCAAAAACACTTCAAAAACTTGAAAAACTCTAAATTTTGATAACATTGCATCTATAGCCATCTAGATGTAAAATATTAGGGTTTATTAAGCCATTATGCAACTTTATTTGAAAGATTTAGAGTTGATTTATAACCCCTAATTAGGCTAGATGTGCAAATTGAACTAATTTGAACCCCCTAGTTAAGCTATGTGTGAAATTGATTTGGTTTGAATTGACTTGAATCCTAAATTATGTTAGGTTCATTTTAAAGACCCAAATAGAAATGTGAGGTTCTTATGAGGTACCCAAATCAAACTTTGATTTTCATTTTTAAGATCATGTAACAAATTTAAGGTTCATTTTAGCCTTTGAACAAGAAAAAATGGAAACATAAAGTATCAATTTGCAATTTTAAATCCTAAACCCCAAATTTATCTAAACACCAACTACCTTATTCTAGCAACCAACTGCATAGATCCCTATTAGTATTATAAGGAACTAAGAGGGGGGGGGGGGGGGGGGGTGAATCAGTGCATCCAAAAATCTAAAACTTTTAATAATTATCTTACATAATAACCAATATGAAAAAGATAATATAAAGATGAAGCATAACATATAAAGCATGCACACACAATGAACACAAGGCATAATATTTTTTCCCATGGAAATCCTTGTTAGAGGGAGAAAACCATGTGTGGGAATGATGCCCATAAATATGAATAGTGCACTGATGAAATCTTCCCTATTATGAGAAATTACGAAAACCCTTCTAAGGTTATACCCGGTTAAGAGTATTAATAGCCCAATTAAGAACTACAACACTCATGTTAAAGACTACCCTGCCAAGGGATTTCAAAACTCTAGCTAAAGAACTATCTAGTTAGAGGATTTTGATCTTTAGATCTATTAGGATCTTTCTCACCCTATTAGAAGTGACCCTGTTAAGGGATTTAGATCATAGACCAGTTAGATTCTGTATTGAGTATAAGAACTCAAATGTATGATTTGAGATTAGGACTAGACTACCAAAAAAATCTAATTCTCTACTTAATTGTACTTCTCTGAACACTTTACTACCTTTTTACTTCATTCAACAATCACTTCCATACACCACATACCATCACAACAACATACTTAATGATTTTCACAACCACTTATATACTTGTCTTAAGTCGGTGCTAGAAACCTAAAACATTTTTCAAGTCGGCATAAAAATCCAACTTAACATATGAGTGAGAATGCCAAAACTAAAACTCACCATCCTTTATGTTGGCCCAAAATATCTAATCTCAACAACATGTCAGCCCATCACTTACATTTGACCACTACACTGATCTAACACACTATATTAACTAGTACTTTGTTCTTACTACCAATGTCGCTTCAATCCTCAATAACTTATTGAATTATTCAAACTAACTGATGTGATCATAGATGTAGTCAAATATGCCTCTGTAGATGATTTTTGTATGATCACACACCTTAACTTGATCTCCAAATCTAGATTCAATCGCCTTTACCTTGCATATTGTCTTCTTATCGATTGACTGAACACTTAGTTGCTTTTCCAATTTGATCTTTCAATACCATCGGTAAAACTGATCTCTTGCCATCAACACATCATATTAATATTACAAGTGGTGGTTGTTGTTGCACCAAAAGATTGACCTATTAATGCCTGATACAACCACTAGACTTATAGAAGACTCAGGAGGTGGTTAAGCCATGTCATGAATCTTGAGGGGAGTGTTGACCATTTTTCCAACAATCTCCCCCTCAACGTTACCCAAGGGGATTCAAACCTGTGACCAAGCTCTGATACCACTTGTTACAAGTAGTGGTTGTTGTTGCACCAAAAGATTAACCTATTAATTCCTGATACAACCACTAGACTTATAGAATACATAGGAGGTGGTTAAGCCATGTCATGAATCCCGAGGGGAGCACTGACCATTTTTCCAATAATTACCAGCAATGAAAATACCACAATACATTCATGTGATCAAAACATATATCACCTACATCAAATACCAACAATCTCCCCCTTTGGTATTGATGGAAATATAGGAAAAATATACTAAGTGTCAAAAACTATACATAACTCCCCTATGCTAAAAAATATACATACCAATTGGATACATGATTAACTCTCTTATTTACATACAAGTAATAAGTAATTTTTCTAACACTACTACTCCCCCTTTGATAAAAATGAGAAAGGTGTTGAAAAAACTAAAACTTTATTAATATGTAAGAGTAGCATAGCTTATTACATTCTATTGAATATCTCATTGAAAGTAATTCCCCATGCTTTCCAATCACTCACCCATGACTTATGAAAATTCTCTATAATAAGTATCCATCCATGAAGTAAAAATGTTCAAATCCATCAATTGTTCTCAAAAGTTGAGGTGTTAATGTTTGTTCATCTTCCTTCACACTTTGTTGTAGGATTTCCATTTTGGTAATCAACACACTTTGAAACTCCATCAAGTTTATGATCCCTTTACCCTATTCATCCCTATATTTCTTTAGTTTTTGGTTTGTCTTCCCAATTTCAACTTTGAAATATGTTTCTCCATGAATAGGATAAAAGTGTAATGTCAACAATATCAACTCATGTTGAGCTTCACTCTTTTTTATTTCAATATCCTTCAAGAAATGGGAAAAATCACAAATACACTTCAAAGTCTTACCTCTTTCAAGAAAAGCATCATTTACCTGGTTCACAACCAATGTAAGAGCTTTTATGTCTTTAGTAATGGACTATGTTAACTTTTTTGGTTTCTTCTTGACATATTTTTTTTTCTTCTCTAGCAATAGTTTCATCCTCCAAAATTTTCATCTCATCACTAGTAGAAGTGACTAGATTTGCTAATTGTTCCATTGGAGTAGCCTTGTCATCATATGGTACTTCAGGCATTAGATCATAAAGTATGTATGTTTCCATTAGGACCAGCTGTGCCTCCTTCTTGAGCTTATCCTTCTTGGCCTTAGTCTTGATTGTCATTGCAAAATTGATCATTTCTACATGGCTCATTATGCTCAAGTCTACTTGTCCTCTGATCGATAAATTATCCTCAATGGTCATCTTGGATTGTGAGGAAGGTCTAGTCTTTTCTTGTTCTTTATCTATAGTTACATCCTCTTGTTTGACTTACATCACATCATCTGTATCCTCCTTGTCTTTCACTTGATCTATCTGTTGATCATCTGTAGGAGTTTTATCTTGTTTACAATCGGTCATAACCTGAATGATACCCATGTTTACTTGTTATTCTTCCTTTTGTTCCTTAGATACATCTTGTTTCTCATCAAATTCTTGTTGATCTTTTGTATCCATAGGCTCATCATGTATTTCCATAGCTGGAATATCACCTATAATTTCCATCTCATCTTTGAGTTCCTCAAGTGTGACCTTCACACTGTCAATAGTAAAACCCTCATATGTTTGATTAACCACTAGATCATCTTCTTGTTCTTTTACTAGTTCCTCATCTTTTGTATCTTCAATAATTCCCAAGTGTTTTATCAAGATCTCTTTAGTTTCATCCTAAACTCTAAGAGACTCACCACATAAGAGTCTTGTTAACCTCTTCTTAGTTTTGAACAATAGTCTTGTCTTTGAAATTATCTTCTTCATTTCCTCTTCTAACATTTCCAATTAAAGTTGCAATATAACATACTGGATTAGCTCCTTGTCCTGTCTAATAATAGTATGCCACCTAGCATCAAGTTTATCATACAAGGAAGTGGGTATTTGTCCTTGTAACTCCATCAAAGTTTTTCTAAGATTATTCATATTGTACACTACAACATCTTCAATCAGTTCTTGTTCCTCCTTTCCAAATTTATCATAATACTTGTTAAATCCAAAAATTATACTCTACTTTCTCACTTCATTGATAATATTATCAATAGAAACTAACAATTTAAAATCTAATTTAGGATTAACTGACTTAGTGTTGGGAGAACCTAAAACCTTAGATTTCTTACCTTGAGCCCTAAGTTCCTTCTTCTCTTCTTCTGATTCTATTCCTTCAACTTATTCATATCCTTCTTTGTATCCCTTAGCTTTTTCTTTCTTTCTCTTTCCAGCAACTTTTGTAGCAGTAACCTCCTTGGATTTTATAGGCTCAGATTGTGTTTTTGTGAATGGTTTTTGACTGGAATCTTCACTAAAGTTTTTTATCCTTCTTTATTGTAGTAGCACTTCTTGTTTTCCAATCGGTTGAGGAACTACCAGTTGCACTAATAGTTTCAACATATTATCTTCTATTGTACCTGATATGTTAGCTAGCTTAGCAACATGTTTGGCTCTAGCCTTCTCAATTTTTTCTTTTGTAAATCCTTTCTGAATCATAAATTGTTCAACTTCCTTTCTCACTTTCTTTTCAATAACTGGTTTCATCAAGTCATTGTGCACTTCGAGTGACTTCTCTTGAAATGTCCCAAACCTTGGAGTCTTGGGATCTACTAGTTGAGCTAATAGGTTCTCATCATACATGGTCAAAATATCTCCATCTACCTTATAGCCCATAGCCATCACCCATGAGGTTATTGGCTCATCTGCTTCCATCTGACAAGTGTTAGTATCAACCATGAAACAAATAGTATCTTTATACTTATCAATAATCTCATAAGGTATCCTTTCTTTTTCATGCATTTTCTTCTAAAATTATTTGAAATATCCCCAAACCTTGGCAATAAAATCACTTCCTAATATTCTAATGATGTTATTTATCTGAATAAAGGTTGGAGTACCTATAGTCCATGCAATATCATCGATACCGGGGAACATATTTTGGAAATAGAAGAATAAACACATAATCACATGTCCATATTTGAATTTTTGTCTCTTATCCCTTTTTATCTTCTCAAGATTCAACATTATCTACTCTCTCATCACCTCAGCTAGATCATAGTCAACATTTTCCATGATCATCTTGTATGTTGTATGAATAACACCACTGGGTATGTTATTCAATTGACTAGAATGGTAGACCGTGTAACCAATAACCATAGATGCTTATTTCATTTCTTCATATGTAATGCCATTCACATTCATCACATGAAAATACCACCTATATTTAGTTAAACTAATCACTTCTTCTTTAGGAATAGTGCAAAGAACATGTACATCACCGATTGAACATAGACCATTTACAACATGAATTGCCTCTTTTGTTTTTTTATGTGGCCAGTCCAACCACATGAACAAATCATGGATTTTTCTTAAATCATATATGATCTAATCCTCTTCAAACTCATTAGGATAATCAACCACATGATGGAAACCTTTATCTTCTACGTGTTTATTCTCGACTATGAATGTAAACTCTAACATCCTCAATGTACAAAACACCATATGACATGTTAGTTAGGGCACCTGATGGGTTGTTTTTCATTGATTTGAATGAATGTATTTTAAATTATAGTTTAGGTCTTTTAGTTATGTCAATCAAGTTAGGAGTAGCCATCTTAAATTTCAACAAGTGTAGATAACAAATAAATACCTCAAAATGTTCATAACTAGGTTTGTTGTCGAAATTACGACAACAAAAATGATAATCACCAAAATAATAACTACCACTACTAATTGGTTTGCTCTTTCAAATCACCACAACAATTAATTCTAATCTCTTGGATCTCTACAAATGGCTCAAACAAAGCTTCTTTCGCTTCATGACAACTTTCAAAATGTAGAAGGTGAAAATGAAATCCAAAAATGTCTTTTTATCTACCTTCACACACGTATTAAATTCACTTACTGATAGAACATACTTTTTCAATGATTGACCCAAAAAATCATTATCGATGATCAAAACACCATGCCACTTATCAAAAATTCACAATACATTCCAAAAGATTTATTGCATCTTAGAATGTTGATAGATCTTATTGCATATCTATAGGGGGTCTGAAGATGGATTCAACAATACTTGATCCCCCTAAGCCACATGAAGACTTAGTTTGATGAAGAATTCTCCACACCTGATGGAGATGTAGATTCCTCTGATGACTTATTGTCTTCCTTCTTATTTAAGTCGTGTTCATATATTTCCTAGTCTCTTCTATATTCACAACTTTCTTTCCTTTCTAATTTCTTAACTAGTTTACTTATTGGTTCTCGAACCTCCAAACCCTTTCTAGATGTCCAATCTTATGAAAATGAAAACATGCCATACCAATTGATCTCCATGGTCTAGTATTACACCTCTTGCATTCCTGATTATATAATTTACAACCATGTGTCCATAATTGCCATAGATTGATCATCTGACATCTAATTGTCTCTCCCTTTGGTAAGGTGTTTTCCAGTTCATAAGTAACCTTTGATTGTTCACTCTTGAGCTGCACTCATAAGCTTTGTGACCATATTTATTTCAATTGTAACAGTGGCCATCAAAGCTACTAGATCTACTATTGGATCTAGATCTACAATCATGAGTAGTGTGACCATACTTATTGCAGTTATAGCAATATCCATCAAAAGTGCTAGTCCTATTTGTAGATATACTTTTACATACATTTGTAGTATGACCTAACTTGTGATAATTGAAACATATAAGCTTGTAGGATTTCTCACTCGAAGTTATTTTTGTTACCTTTGGTGGATACTTTCCTTCTTTCTTAATCTATTTTTGTTCCAAAAGACTCACCAACTTCAAAATTATTAAAACTGGTATATCATAGACTTGTGATCTCTTTGTTTCTTCTTTGATTTCTGAGTTGCTCATCAAGTTTTGCAGTACTTTCATTAAATTTATTTAGCAAATCATTTTCATTCTTTAGTTCTCCCTTTAATTTCTCATTCTCATTTCTCATATTCTCATTCTGCCTAAGGAATTTTTAATTTTCCTCATTTGTATCATGCAGATGTTCATGCAATGTGCCAACCTCTTGTCTTTTCTTGAAAAGTTCATCCTCTACACCTTTCAGTGCTTCATCCTTGGTCTTTAGGGCAGCATCTATAATTTTTTGTGCGTTCTCTTTAGATCTCCTTACTTACAACTCTTCACACATTCTGATTGATTGAGCCTCAATCTCTCTCTCTCTCTCTCTCTCTCTCTCTCTCTCTCTCTCTATCTCTCTCTCAAGGTTTTTCTTGTCCTTGTGTAATTTTCCATTTTCCATAGACATGGCTTCTAGGGCTGCTTCAAATTCCTTTGATCCACTCTATTTAGACAATCGCTCAATTTAATCTTGACTCCCATTTAGTTGTTAAACAGGCTCTTTTCGCTTGGCCAAAGACTGCTTCAACTGATCTTTTAGTTCTTTGATAACCCTTTCAACTTCATCAGGTTGTCTCTTGTATTTCAAACCCTCCATATTTGCCTTAAGGAAGTTCCCCAAGATGTTAGGCTTCTTTAAGGGCACAATGATTTGATACTAATTATTAGTATTATAATACACTAAGAGGATGGGGGGGGGGGGGGTGAATTAGTGCATCCACAAATATGAAACTTTTAATAATTATCTTCCTTAATAACCAACATGAAAAAGATAATATAAGAATGAAGCATAACATATAAATCATTCACACACAATGAACACAAGACACAATATTTTTTTCCTATGGAAACCATAGTTAGAGGGAGAAAACAACATGTGGGAAAGATGCCCACAAATCTCACTAGTATACTAATGAAATATGCCTTGTTAGGAGGAATTAAAAAATCCCTTCTGAGGTTATAATCAGTTAAGAGTATTAATATCCAGGTTTAAAACTACAACAATCCTATTAAAGACTACCTATCAAGGGATTTCAAAACTCTACTTAAAGAGCTACTTGGTTAGAGGATTTTGATCTTCAAACCTATTAGGATCTTTCTCACCCTGTTAGAAGTGATCTTGCTAAGGGATTTAGATCACATATGAGTTAGAGTCTACCTTGAGTATAAGAAATCAAGTGTATGATTTGAGAATAGCACTAGATTGTTCTAATTATCTGCTCAATTGTACTACTCTAAATACTTTACTACCTTGTACTTCCTTCAAAAATCACTTCCATACACCACATACCATCGCAATAACATTCTTAATCATTTTCATAACCACTTATATGCTTGTCTTAAGTCAGTGCTAAAAAACTAAAATGTTTTTTCAAGTCGGCATAAAAATCCAACTTAACATATGAGCGAGCATGCCAAAACCAAAATTCAACATCCTTGATGTCATCCCAAAACATCTAATCTTGACAACATGTCAACCCATCACTTACATTTGACCACTACACTGATCTAACCAAATGTATTAATCAGTACTCCATTGTTACTTCCAGTGTCACTTCAATCCTCAATAACTTACAGAATTATTCAAACTAACTGATGTGATCATAGATGTAGTCAAATATTTCTCTATAGATGATGTATGTACAATCTCATACCTTAAATTGATCTCCAACTCTAGATTCAATCACCTTTACCTTGCATACTGTCTTCTTACCAATTGATTGAACACTTAGTTGCTTTTCCAATTTGATCCTTCAATATTATCAATAAAAATGATCTCTTGTCATCAACAGATCATTTTTCCAACAATGAAAACACCACAATACAATCATGTAATCAAAACACATATCACCTACATCAAATACCAACAATCCCATGACCAATTGCGCAAGACTAGCTACAAACTGTGCAATTCTGGGTTCCAATTGCATAGATATGCCCACCAATTGTGCAGATCACCCGACCAAGTGCACAAAACTTCACTAGGACCTAAAAAACATATAAAAAACACACAAAATTAGTAAGACCAGGAAAATTGTTAGAATGAATAATCAAGGCAACCACAAAACCTCAAAACATCATGCAAATGTAATCTAATATACAATTAAAGCCATTTGAAATGAAGGTATAAAAACAAAGCAAATAAACTCTAAAACCCCTTTCAAATATAGCTCTAGTGTTCTCCTTTCTTCTCCATTGAAATGGATTTATGTAGCTCTTGAAATTGACAAAATGCACCTATAATTTGAAAGTAAAATGACTATAATGAGAATAGTAGGAGTGTGGTTAGTTTTGATTGAGAAAAAGTTCTTAATTTAGAGATGAGAGCCAAAAATGTAGATTTGGCAATTAGGAGTGCAAATTGGAAGGATGTCATGATTATGACCAATTGAAGGCACAAATTAGTAGATTGTCATAATTCAAGAGCCAAATTAGAAAAGTGTTATATTATGACACATTATGATAAGTGCAAGAAATGTATTTTGGAACGCACAAATTGAGGGAAAATTGAAAGGGAAGGCAGACAAATTAATAGGGAAGATGGAAGCACGATTAGGGGAAAAATGTGAAGGGAAAGTGTAAGAAATCATAAAGCATGAATTTAGGAAAATGGAAGCACAATTACGGGGAAGGTGTAAGATTTAGGAATTATTTAAATTTGAAAATTCATTATTCCAACCAAAATGGAAAATTAGAAAAAGAAATTTAGAAAATCCCACAAATGATGCGATTAGCCAATTAATTAACATAAACTAATTAATTGTGGAGACATGAAAAAGAGAGAATAAATAAAATCAATTTATTTATTCAACTAGGACTAAGGGATAAACTATGGGTTATTTATCCCAAAAGGAGAAATTCGTTGATCAACGACCAAAATGATGACACTGATGTGAAGTTGACACCTGATTTTGATGATTTTGACAAAGAATCAAAATGATTTTGATGGTTTTTAAAGGGTTTAGGAATTACATTGACAAGTTGGACAATGCGCTAGATTGGTTTGAAATTAATTTGGACTAACTTGGATTGATTTGAAAATGATGAGGCATCGATGAGCTCTGACATTGCCTTGGATTGATTTGAAAATGATGAGGCATCGATGAGCTCTGACATTGCCTTGGATCGATTTGAAAAGAGGTTTTGATAAAATTGAAATGATTTTAAAATGATAAGGAATCGATGAACTCTGACAATGCCTTAGATCGATAATGTCAAATTGACTTGATAAGGATTGAAATGACTTGATAGGTTTGAAAGTGATTTGAGTGGGCATTGATGACTTTGAGGATGCCCTAGATCAATTTGAACTTGATTTAAACTATGTAGATTATGATGTAAAGTATGGATCAACATTAGACATAAAAGACATTTTAAAAAGGGGCACATAGATGTGAATGCAAACTATTTTTGAGTGTCTACAAATATAGATGTGAATTTTATTATTTAGTACCTTTTAGAAATTGAAGCGTGTTTGAAAAATTCTTCAATATGAAATTAAGTTTTGTTGAATGTCTCTAAGTATATAGGAGTTTTATAAACTAGATAAGTGAATGGCTTTGTCTCAATCAAACTCTTTTATCAAACTAAAATAATAATAATTAGTAATGTAGACACCTAAAAATAGTAAATGCATGTGCATCTTCCTTTTAATGTGTTATTTGTATAGCCTTGGTCATTGCATTTTTAACCAATTTTGATCATTTTAATTATTTGGTTGATCATTCATTTTGTCATTTAATTTCTATAATGTCATCACATTTTATCCCTTGTTGATCTCTGTCGCTTGTTTTATTTAATAAATTCAATAATTATTTAATATGGATCATTAGTTTTTCTCTAGGGAAATAATTATTCAATTTATTCTCCTATGTCCTAGTATGTCTCTCTTTGACATAAATAAATGTCACTTATTTATGCCTTTTCCATTTTATGTCACAATTAATTATAAAATATTTAATTGTCATTTTGTCATTTTGGAGGGAATTGGAAGATGAGTTTTTATTTGTTGTCATTTTATTATTGACCTTTAGCCTTTCCTTTCCACTTGTCCATTCAACTTCCTTTGGTTGGTCTTCTTATATGATCTTGTTTGTTCATTGTCTTTGATCTTGGCCATTCATTTTGAATTGGAAATTTATAAATTGGGTTGTCATTTCTCTTTCTGGCTAATTGCGATTTCTAGTATCCTCGTCATCACATTGTCAAAGTTAACCTTTATTTTTGGCTATATTTGTGCACTTTTCATATAAAGAGAAACATCACATTAGAGGAGAAAGAAAAAATAATTACATTGAAGGAATGGTTGTATTTTGGTTTGAAATGCATTGTTATTTATGCATTTTTTAATAGTCTTCTTGGTTGGATAAGGATTATTATTAATATGATTATACAAGTTTTTGTATTTGGTTAATCGTGTTTTGTATCTAACCCCTTGATTTTACCTATCTAAAAATAATATTGAAGATATCACATACATGTAGAGATGGTTTGAATGATGTTGATGTGGATTTTATTCTTTAGTACCTCTTAGAAATTGAATTGTGTTTGAATTGTTCTTCCATATGAAATTAAGTGTAATTGAATGTCTTTAAATGCAATGATATGGTAATAGGTCACACAAATGTATGTTAGGTCAGCACATGTAGCATACTAGAAAGGAGTGGGAAAATTGGAATTTAAATCTAAAATTTTTAATTTTAAGTTATTTTTTGTGCACCTAGAGATTAATTTGGGTAAAATCTAAGCCTCTAGAAAATGGATCTTGGGAATAAAATGATAATTTTAGGCAAGGAGTAAATGTATGGAAGTAAGTGCAAATAAGGGTACACACATATAGAAATTAGTGCAAATAGGGATGACATGAGCATAGATAGGAATCAAATCAAGCATAAGAGTATGCCACTTGTCAATATGTTATTAGATTAAGATATTCCACCATGATGGACAAAAACCTAAATGGAAAATTAATAGGTATTACTAATTTCACCATTAATTTTTTTATTCGTAATTTTATGTATGTGTAAATCTAACATGGGCATGTGTCGTTAAGCACACAAATATTCTTAAACAATGTGAAAAGTAAATATACAAATACATAAAAGGAAGCTATCTTTGAAAAGGTTGTGATAATCGTTCTTACATTCTCCTTAGTAGAAGTAGTCCATCATTGAAATATATTAAAGAACTTAAATATATGGAATGATTAGCTCCTGCCTCATAATAAAATTAAGCACAAATTATAAGTTGCTTCAACTATAAAATAAAAATGAGAGCAACAAATAATGGATAAACAATTCCACCTATAAAGAAAGTCATAGAAAATACTCTATGTGAAATGATCACGCGGTATGGATCTGTAAGAGTTGGCTATTTGATAAACTCCAGGCCAAGTGGAAATGCAATATATATATCTATGTGGTATGGGTAGTACATGATCAAATCTCTACATGATGTATCATTTTATTGATTTGTACAATTATGTGATAAAAGCTATAAATATCCATGTGATGTAGGCATGTAATAAAATTAATATCCATATGATTTACTAATATAATAGATCTTTATACAATACAAGCATAAAACATGACAAATATCCATGCAATAGATCTCCAAGTGATGAAAGCATGTAATACAGTTAAGATTTATCTAGCTATGATGGGTGTATATCTAACACAAGTCATGTGATATAAAATCTGAATGATGAAACTTGTTATAAACAATGCATGCCCCCCTTTCATGTGTACATCCTTTAGATGAAAAGAATTAAAAGAGAGGGGAAATAGTACATATAGCAAATAATAATAATTGAATAAGGTGTAAACATATATTTCATATAAAGATGGATCATCATGTAAGATTATAAATTGAAGGTGAGAATCAAATCATAATATTATCACCAATAGAGGCAAATCATAAAGGTTATCCATGAAGGTTAGATGAGGATCACATAAGCATATTAAAATTATAATTGAATGAAGATATAATCATGCAAGAAAGGTATAAGTGTGAAAGTAAATATAAGAATGATTCTCCTAGTACAAAAAATAAAAATCTAGAGATGAATAGGGGTCATAAAAGTATGATCTATTGGATGTACAATATAAAATCATGATAAGGGTCTCAAATGTGTGACCACAATAAAAAGTATGATAAAGATAATAAGACATAGTAAAATAACCATGACAAGATGATAAACTCAAAGTTATGAACATGGATCCATAAGTAGGTATGCATGATAAAAATAAGATAATCACACACAGGTCATGATGGGGATTACCCTTAAAACTAGTATGTGTGACATATATGAGGCATCATATAAATAGTATAGAAATGAGAAGGATCATGAAAACATAAAATCACAGTAACATGTACAATGAGCAAGTGAAAAACCAAAAGTGGTGAACCAAAAATAAAAAGAATATAAATGAAGAAATAAATGTAACTAATATATGAGAAATACATATAAAAATGTAAAAAGGATATAGGTTTTAAACATATAAATTAGCATAAGGAAGATACCCCATTGGTGGTGGAATAAAACATGGATCACAATATTCAAGGAACAATGAGAATATGCAAACACAATAAATTATGGAGAAGGGAAAATTTACCAACCTCAAGACTGATTAAGGCTTCAAGGAGTGAACTACCCCTTGTGTCACCTCACTTCAACTAGCACTCTGGTGAGCTAGAGGATAAAGACAACTAATGTGATGAAGGAAAAACAAAGACTTAAATGGTATGATACTAAAAGTAAAAGAACAAAACTAACTAAGATATTGAAATGCAAGAATTAACTAAGCTACAATAGAAGATAAAGTATTTTAACTATAAAAAATGAAAGAGAAAACTATCATAGCCAATTGTCTAACTCTAAAAGCTCACTACCTCAGAACCACATGTGAGTCAAGGACTATAATGCAAATGTGATATTTTAAAGTGATGTGCATTTGTCTAATACAAATGGAGTATAAAGATTGTGACAAAAAATAAAGAATTAATTGGAATAATAAGATATTACAAGAATTAACTGGAATAATAAGATATTACTAATCTAATAATAAGAAAATAGGAAAATGACTATTTTACGAAAATAAAAATAAAATAGAGAAATGAAAGGTGACAAGAATTCTCACAATTGGAGTAGATTGCATAACTATAAGTGTAGCTCCGCCTCTTCTTTCCATGAACCTACACGAAAAGAAAAAAGGAAAATGTTGGGTGGTTGTTTCGAGACTTGCCTTAGTCATATCCCTATTTTGGTGTTTCCACCTCCACAATAGTTGAATGGATGAAATAAACAATGATAAATAACTATAAAGAAAATAGATAAAGTGATAAAGACAATAATATTTAAAGATTAAGATAAATAACTATGATATGTTATCAGAATTTGAAATCAAATTGTGTGAGGAGACTTCCCTTTAAAACCTTGAAGCCAAAGTATCACAAAATGAAAGCAAGGTGACGAGGATGATGAAGCCAAGATGTTGCAAGTTATCCCAATACAATGAAATACCTCAAGAAGGCATGATAATTATATCAAGATTAAGAGAGAATGGAGCAACACGAAAGCAATGTCCTGAAACATGTAGAAGGAAAGAAAGAGAATATAAAGTTAAAAAATGGAGATATAATAGGAAGGAGTCAAATATTGGAATCAATGGGTAGTGGTATGAGGCATTTAGTAGGGTGGTAGTTGTAACACTTAAATGAATCACTATACATCTACAACTTTGTGAGATGAGTGTGCATCACATAGATGTCTTTGTGGCATGCTCATGTTTTGGGCTGACTAGGCCACGTGGCCAAGAATCTAAGTAGGTAGTTAACAAAGCAGGGGATGTAGAGGATGATGTTGAATTTTTTTATTTTGGCTAGGGTGGGGACATTGTGTAATGGTAAATTAAACAAGGGTTCAAATGCATGACATTACATTTTCCCCCCATAATAGGAGATGTGAGACAAAGTAAAGAGAACTTACTTGACTTACCTATGAGGTTTTCATCTACACATGGTTTCCCCTAGTGGAAAATCCTTGAATTATTGTTGAGATGCATCTAGCATGCATGTTGCAAATGAGCATTCTAGATGATGAGGAAAACATGTAGATAAAGACCATCGATGGTACATTAGTATTAGAAGCAAGTTGTGTTATGCTATATTTTTATACAATAGGAAAATTTTGATAGTGCATTGATGGAAGTAGCAAAAGATAGATAACACATGATAGGGAGGATTTAAATGGTGCACCAATTTGAGTAGAAAAATCTAAATAGTTGCATGATAGGGTGACTTGAGACATGCACCAACATGAGTAGCAAAATCTAGATAGTCATGTGATGGGGTGACTTAGATCAAGCCAATATGAGTAGTGAATGTTAGATAATCATTGATATTTGAGAAATAGTGGATTGACCCACACAAAGATAGAAAAATAGATCAAAAAATTTAATTTTATGAGAAAAACCTATGTTGTAGAGACAACAAGATAATAAGATAATAGGATATAAAAAAATATAAAACCCCCCTTAGAATGAAATGTACTGCTTAGAAGGGATTCTACTCAAAGGGGACCACAAAAAATTCTAAGGAGAGACAATGATGTTGTGGCATATCAACATACAAGATGTTTCTATTGATGTCACCCCACATTAGGTGACATGTGATATCCACTGTTAGTATTATAAGGCACTGAGAGGGGATGGGGGGGTGAATCAGTGCAACCACAAGTCTAAAACTTTTACTGATTATCTTTCCAATTAACCAACTTGCAAATGTGAATATTAAGTAACAATACAACACATAAAACATTCACACATTTGAACACATAACACCAAGTATTTTTTTTTGTGGAAACCCTTGTTAGAGGGATAAAACCACATGTGGGGATGATGCCCACAAGAATTCACTAGTGCACTTACAAATCAGCCCTATGTTACCATAACTGATACTTATGTTGAAGATCGATTATCTGATGGTGATGATGATGAAGACCAACCAAGATCAAAGGAATATATGATAGTAGAAAGGTTAGATCAGTTATTGTCTTGTCATTGATGTCAAGCAATTGATTTCTAGTTTCTATTATGTTGCCATATCATTCAATAATGATATAAGTTGAACGAGTTAAGAAAAAGAAATGAGATGTTGTGAAATTGAAGAACTTAAATGGGCAATAGATACAGATTGGACAATGATTGGAATTTGTTGACATAATTGTTTTCTACCTAACATATAATTAAGTTAAGTTGGTAAAGCACGATGATGAAGATTTTTCAAGTCGGTAAGAAAAATATTTTTTGGCTACCAAGAAGGAAATGTCACTCGATAAAGTTAAAAGGTAAAAAGAAAGTAATTCGGTAAAGGCAAAGGAAGTGAAGGCACCAAGTAGAAAAGAAAGGTTTAGGCACTGATTGAAGTTAACCAAAATATAGATGGAGGACACCAAGAAAGGAACATATGTTAAATAAGGATTGAATTGGCATTTAATGATTCAGATGCAAATCTTCATTGAACAATACAAGAAAGCAAGGGATGAATTGACGAAGTTATTGGTTCAGAGAAAAGATATGGCTATTTGGCAATGTGAGACTGATTATCATGAAGAAGATATTCATGACCCATTTGAGAATATTGGATCTGGATCAGGCAGTATATCTGACATATCTGAAGGAAGTTTATTTGATTTATTTGAGAAAAATATTCATCTGACTGGACAAGTTAAAGCCCTACAGATTGGTCAAGAAGCACAAATGGTAAGAATGATTAGTGTGATGAATAATGCTAGACATGTTGAACAAGAGAGAAATTTGGCTATTGAAGACAAAAGACAAATGACTGAGAAACTACAAGAGAATGAATATGAGATACTAAGACTTACAGAGCATCACTTTGAGATATCTAATCAGATGGTTTTTGTAAGTTAGGAAATCAACTGAGTGAATAGTGAGTTAACAAAGAAACTATCATGCTATCACTCTGGTAAACTAGATCACACATCAAATGTTTGCATGAGTAAAGAAAAAGGTAATCCTAAGACCACTCCTAAGTTTTAATGTTCATTGTTATGGTTGTAAAAAGTATGGGCATCAAGCACATGAGTATAGATCTAAGTTGAATAAGACTCCTAACAAACCCTACATGGAGAAACACTATCACACTTGCAACATGCATGGACATACCTCACAAGAATGTAGAACAAAGATGAAGCAAGGCTGGACAACGGAAGGACAAAACAAGACCTATCAACTAAGAAGACAAGGTAATACTTATACTTGGGATTATAACACATGGGTTAACTGTACAACTTATGGAAGATATGGACATATTGTAGCTAACTGCATGAGGAAGAACTAGAGAGGTAGATCTCGTAGCTGGACAAGTACTGGTATGGCATGTTTACATTGTCACAAAGTTGGTCACTTAAGTAAATATTGTAGAGATTGAGCACCAAAAACACAAATCTATGAGAATGGTAATAAAATTGAAGATATCATGAGGATAAGAAACACTATGTGGAGAAAAGTATTAGGTGATAATGCCGAGTCAAGTAATGCAGTCGGTGACACCTCATCCATTGGATTGGATGACATCACCACCTCCACCTAAGATGAAAAGTTAGGTATGTAGCTGATAATTCTAATTGGATATATCTATCATATAGTTCCTTATATCAAGTGTTCACATACCAAATCTTCATGAATTAAGATGCATTATGGTTTTACATGTTTTGAGCTTTAAGTTTTTACACTCAATATACGCTAGACCGAGTGAGAAGTTTCTAGTTGGTAACTATCAGCAAGGTTAACCAAGTGCCAGTATTAATTGAGTGGAATTTCATGTGTTAACCGAGCTTATGTTATTTCATGGTATACATTGAGGGTGACAGTTGTACCGAGCCATGTTAGGTTGAGCATTTATTGAAAAAAGGTTTGAGCAAGAAGTTGAAAATGCTATAAATACACAAAGGACTTAGTTTATCTTTTCACTGTGATCACGAAGAGCTAAGAGTCTATAGAGATAATTTGAGAAGAACATTTTTAGAGTGATTGAACAAATATTTGAAGGATTCTGAGATAGTTGGTAGAAGAATATGAACATGACATCTGTTTCCTAGTGGATATAGATTATACATTGATAAAAGAAGTTAAACCAAGTACAAAGTGGTTAGCCACAATGGGATACAAGATTGATATTGACCAAGCTTCAAGGTCAATCAAGGCTTTACTGGTAGAGCCTAAGGATCCAAAAGATACTAGGTTTGGAACCTATGAGGAAGAAAAACAAAGAATAAAGATGGATAGTTATTAGGAAGGCAACAAAGAAATTAAGAAAAATGATAAACAAACTGGTTAAACAATTTGGAGAAGATGCAGATGATACTGAGGCATCTAAGGACATTCCTTTTGAAGTAGCAACTGAGGTTTAGTTACTTCTTGCTAACATTGCATATGATGAAGATGAAACTGAGTCTGAAAAAGATGCAGAATCTACACCGGTTAAGCCCACTCCTAAGAAGAAGCAAGCATAAGTTCAAATAAGAGAATAAACAAGGTCGACCACTACAACTTCACCACCACTAAAGAAAGGAGTTGTAAATATTTATAGGCCTACACTAACCAAGACTTATCAAAATAAGAGAGGTACTCAAGCTACCTCCAAAGCACCAAAGAAAAGAAAGAAGTTGATAAGAGGAAAATATGATATTGATGATGAAGAAGAAGATACCATAAACCAATTCAAGGTTGTTGTGAATAAGGACTAATCAATTGATGAGATACCTAAAATAATAATAGACACTAGAGGCCTCAGTAACCCATAATTGAGTCGGTTTGAACATTTGTCAATCGAGGACCAGAACAAGATAGAGGAGGCAATAATACAGATGATGATTAAATTAAAAAAAGGTATCCGTATAGTTTTCCAAGTATGTACCAAAAATTTTATATGATAAAATATTAGCTAGATGCACTTATACTTTAAGCATTGAGAAGAGAATGAAGTAACATTACATAATAATGGCAATGCCAACATTAATAGTCCCTGAGATTGAAGAGTTGATGAAGAAATATTCCAAGATATTTCTAGTGAAAAGTATAGCACTACAAATACTTGATGAAAATCTAGCAGAAGTTGATGAGAATAGTCAGTTGCTATAGACTTCTATTCTCCAAGCCTGAGCTGAAGTAGACAAGATGGCATTGGCCACAATACCCGAGAGGAAGTCTAAGAGAAAAGGAAAAGGCATCCATTCAGATGATGTAGATTTAGCTCCAAAGGATCCCATAGAGCTATTAGACACCGAGGTACCTAATACAACCATTGCCATTAAATTTTATCTAGCTAGTTATCAGGAAGTTTACCAGGATCCACCTGAGAAGGTGATTATAATAAGTAAAAATGATGTTATGTTTGAAGACATCACTAATGGTGATCCTGATGACATTACAGATGATGAGGACATCACCGTTACTAAAGCACAAACGGATGAACAAGCCCCCACTGAGCCAACAATAAGTATTATACCGGATGAACTTCCCATATTAGTTCAAGCAGTTGAAATCATATCACAAAAGGAACTCAAAGGTTTAATCCTCAAGCAACAAAAGGATACAATAGGGGAGTAAGGAACAAGTACACAAGGCATTGCAAAGTCAAATGAGCCTAAGGAGAAAGAGGCTGACACATAGGCATAGGAAGATCCTAAGCCTACAGACACTACTGAAACCACAACCAATGACACTACATCAAAAGACCCCACTCAATTGACTGAGACTCAGGTCATCAGGTAGAAGAAGAAGGATGATACAATGTCAATCGAGCAAGACAAGACAAACTTAGATGTAAAATATTTAGTTCCATTTATTAAGTTATTACCACAAGAGACCAAGAAGAAGAAGAAGAAACATGGAAAATGGATAGTCACCTTGGATGAGATAATAGAGATTCCATAATGTGACCCAAGGACTTTGGACCTCGAGGAACTAAGAAAGTATGGAGAGTTTGGTACAAGAAAGGCTGCACAAGGGATTCTTAGGAAGGAGAGTAAGAGAAAGCAAATTTTAGAGGATGCAAGAGACATTCTTCAGTAGGTTGTTCCCTACATCCAAATAAATGAAGATACTCCAATTTTGGACCAACTTGCATATCTTACAAGTCATATCAATGCCCCAGACAGATGTAGAGAAAAGGATAGAAGAGAGGGCAAAGGCAAAAATCCAATTCAAACTTGCAGAGAAAATCAGCCAAGAAGTGGCTATCAATAAGGTAAATCTTTTTGAGGTTATAACCAAGCTTCAAACTATAACTCAGAATATTATACAAATTTTGTTTAAATTATGCACTGTGGACACATTCACTGTCGAGGTCAATGAAAAGATCAAGAAGCTAGATGCAGATATCTTGGCCAGTGCAAATGCTTCTCTAATAGAGCCAAATGATTTCCATAAGCATATCCTTAAAGTACAACAATTGAGGCGGTTGAGAGCAAACCTAAGGAAGCGGGAAGAAATCATAAGTGACCAAGTCATCGAGCTACAAGCCGAGTTGCTTCCTCACTTAAAAATCATGGAGAGAGATATTGAAAAATCTAGAGTGTTAGTAGCCACCCTGGAAATATCATTTTTGGAGAACATATTTAATATGCATGCACAAGTCGATCTTGAGCACATTGCTCTTACCAACTTGAAAGAGGAATGGGAAAACCTATTGTCTTCATTATAGAGAACTCGTAAGCACATTTTTTATAATCTGTAAGTACATTTTGTTTTGGCATTAATTTCAAAAAGGGGGAAATCATGTATATGCCAATGTACTTCACTACATACCGGGAGCATGCATCGAGGGGGAGTCTTTGTAGAAGAATTGGAGTTTTTTTTGGTGTATATGTATATATGGAATTAGAACATTTTTGAAGTGTATTTGGTACATATACATTATGGTTTTGATACTAATTCCAAAGGGGGAGATTGTTATCTCTATTTAAGCATTAAGTGTTTTCATTAGTATCAACTAAGATTAGTCGGTAATCTAAGCTGATCATTCAGTAAAAGATGGAATAAGGAGATATAAAAGCTAGCCAGTTGAACTTACAAAGCCTTCATACCTAGTAGTTAAAAGGTAGAACCTAAAGCTAAAAGAACACAGGTTTAACTGAGTATCAGAGTATGCTGAGCATCGAGCTAGTGAACACCAAGCATTCTACACACCGAACATCAGTTAATTCATCGAACAAAGAATGGTGTATTTATTGAGTTATTCAGGAAATGACATAGTAATCAATAAAGGCACATATCTCTATGCAAATAGTTTACACAGATCTATAAACATTTTAACAAGATCGAGGTACATTTATTATGGATGTAATCATTAAATGTTGTGATGATTCCTATGTAATAGTTAGATCTAGGTTATTTTTGTACAACATAGATCTTAGGTTTTCTAAGATGTAAACCTAATTAGGTCAAATAAATTTTCTATATAATTGTAATTGATGTCATTTTGACATAAGAAGACATGACGAAGAGTTCATGGAGTAGCCACATACATGACATTAGAATTCAGACAAGGGTTTACATGAATGAGCAGTTATCAAAGATAGTACTCAATTTATCAGAAACATACAAGGCTACCAAGAAGAATAGAGAGAAATATACTACACATCAAGGTGAAATATATTTAGTATTTCATATATTTGATTCAGACAAGTTGAAGTTGTCAATTGCAAATATTTTCTATTATCTTTTAATCATTATAGTAGGATTATAAATCTCTTAATAGAGTAGACTTAACCATCTTTTGTAAATCTCCTAACTGACTGCACACTTATTTGGTGTTGCTAAAATCCTTTCACAAGGTAGATCTAATCGATCTCATGTTACTCCTAACAAGGTAAGATCATCAAAAGTGATCACACTTGTAGCCTATCTGACATAATTTATTTACTGGAGTAGTGAAGAATTTGTGGGTGTCATCCCCACCGTAGTTTTTACATTCTAACAAGGGTTTCTGCGTAACCAAAATACTTGTGTCATGTGTTATATTTCATGAATGATCTATTGTTTGTTTTCATGCACTTTACATTTACAAGTTATTTGAATGTATGTTGCAAATAATGGAATCAGTTGGTTAGATAGACACTACTATTGCAAATTGTTAATTCAGTAAAAGTTTTTGAGGGTACTGATTCACCCTTCCCCTCTCAGTACTATATCTTTCCTATCCCAAAACATATCCCATAGGCATTACCCATGAGGTCCTAGGCTCATTTACATCATCAAACATGAATCGGTATCAACCATAAAGCAAATGGTATCCTTTAATTTTTCAATAATTTTTTAAGGTATTCTTTCTTTCTCATGCATCATTTTATGAAATTATTTAAAATATCACCATATCTTGCTATTAAATTCACTACCCAAGATTTTGATCATGTTATTTATCTAAATACACATTGGAGTACTTGCTGTCCATACTACACAACCAATACTAGGAAACATATTCTAAAAATAGAAGAATAAACATACAATCAACTGACCATATTTAAATTTTTGCCTCTTATCCTTCTTTATATTCTTGAGATTTAGCATTAATTGATCCCTGAGTGCTTCAACTAGATCATAATCCTTATTTTAACTTGATCATCATGTGGGAAGTATAAATGACACCACTAGGTATACTGTTCACCTTAATGGAGTGATACACCTTGTATCCAATCACCATTGATGTATATTTAACTTCTTCATCTGTGATATCATTCACATTCATCAGTCACTCATCCCATTTAGACTTTGTTAGTTTAATCACCTCTTCCTTGGAAATGGTACAAAGAATAGTTACATTACCAGTTGTAGATAGACCAGTTACAACATGGATTGTTTCCTTGGTTATCTTATGTGGTATGTCCAACCATATGAATTGATCATGTATCCTACTGAGAACATATCTTATCTAATCATCTTCAAATTCTTCAGGATAGTTAACAACATGATGAAAAACTTTATCAAAAATACATTTGTGTTCATCCATCAATAATAATTTTTTATCACACATCTTCTTGTATTGATCATATATAGCTCTTGTACCAAGATCTTCTGGCTTGCAGTGAATATAAGCTCTTATATATTCCACATGTATAACTCCATAGGGTACACTAGCTAGGGCACCTGCTGGATCAGTTTCCATTGACTTTAATGGGTTTCATTTGAATTTTGGTTGTGGTCTCTTAGTTATAATGATCAACTTAGGAGTATCCATATTAATTTTCAATCACTCAAATAGATAACTAACAAATACCTCAAACCATTTGCAACTAGGGTTTTTTCCAAGAAACACAAAAATCACCACAAGATCTGATCAATTTTCCCTTCCAAATCACCATAATCAACTTATTTATTTCACTAAATCTTTGAAAATGGACCAAACAAATCTTCTTTCACTCCTCAACAAGATTCACAATGTGCAAGGTAAATATGAAATAAAAAATAACCTTTTTATCTACCTTTACATGTGAGCATTAAATGCACTAACAAGTTGAATGTAACCTTTTTACCAATTTATATACAAGCTTATTACTAGTTGATACCCTTGTCAAATCAATTTAACATACCTCATTGCATCTATATATGTTGATAGATCTTACCCCACACTTGTAGTGGGGGTTTGGAAATGGATTTTGCAATTCTTGCTCCCCCTAAGTCAAAGGTGACTTAGTTTGATGAAGAACCATCCACACCTATGTTAGAATAATTGAGAGGGGGGTGAATCAGTTAATCACTATCCCAATACAAAATGTATAATCCAAAAACAAATACTTCAATTTCTGCTGCTTGGTAACTTAAAATACTTTACTGTCTGTACATTTATTGATTATCAGTCTAAAACATATAGTAGTTACCAATCAAATCAAATCTGCAACATGCAAATATAACATCAAACAAATATCACAATCAACACATAACACAAGAGATTTAACGTGGAAACCCTGTGAAGGGAAAAACCACCTGGGACTGACAACCCAAAAATATTCACTCTTGCGAAGTGAGGTCGGTGAAGACCCAACCCTGTTAAAGGTTACAAACACACTATTAGGTGTGACCTTGTTGGAGGATTTTAGACCAACCGTTATCATCCAACCAGCAGTCACTCTGGGGTTGACAGGATAACAATGCTCATTCTATGAATGATACATAATAAGACTTTCTTAATCCACTCGATTAAGAGATTTGACTATGTACAATGGTTAAATATGTAACAATAGGTGATCTTATCTATTACAACTTCAATTGTAGATTACAGATCAATGTTCAGCTCATACAAATATTTCTGATCAATAAATCAATTCTGTTTCAATAATATATCAACTTACTATCCATCGGTAATCACTCTCTATCAATTGGTAATGCTATGTAGTAGGGTTCTCCTTAACCAGTATGATCAGAATGCATGAAAACTTGTTCACATGATTCTGCAGTTTCCCTTTTCTTCTGGCATCACACTCACTTGTGAAATCTCTAGTCTCTTATATAGACATGTAAACTATTTTCTTCTGCTCCATCAAATTTTGCCACTTAATCATATTCATTGATTTTACCTCTTAAACATACCTTGGCACTTGTGTCAATAACATGTTTGATTCTCATCCTTTAGATCTTTCCTAAATTTTGTCAGCCATCGATCATCACAACAAAATTTATTTGTTACCACTGATTTCGAGGTACTTTCCAACTCATCAATCTTATCGGCTAAACTAATCATTTAGTTCACTCTGTTCTTCTCAGTTAACAAAGAAATGCATCGGTGAACACAAGCTTAGTTAACACTGTGCTCAGTATACACTACGCTCCGTCGGTGTATACTGAAATGCTTCATCAACCGAAAACACTGCTTTGTGTCTTTCATCTCTTTTCCTCATTATAGATGAATGAAACATAATCAAGTCAATATCATAAGGTCATAGACTCATCAACAAGTTACTCAATGTATTCCTTATCCTCATCTATCATATCCATCTTCCTCATGTAGATATTTTTGTTCTTCATCTCTTTTACTCCTTCTCTATAGATGTTTCAGTATAGTAACTTACAAGATAAGTGTTGTCAAACTAGTTGACATCAATGACAACATAATACTGATTTAATCATATTACATATCCAATCAATCAGCTCGGTGATCTTAAATCATAGATTCTTCAATTAGGTTCTAAATTAGTTGCAGTTCATCAATCTCTCCCTTTGGCATTGATGGAAACTCAAGTAATATGAAATATACCATACACATACCAAACATGTATTCTACAACTCTATGAACAAATGTTGTACAAGCTCTCCCTAGTTTAATATATTTAATCAGTATGTTACTCAACAACATTACAACATATAGCTTTGTCAATCTACAAATATGATCTTTTCAGCTCTCAGATTCCTTCTTCTGTTCTCAATAACTAGCCTTCAATGCTCTCCCTCAGATAGTTCTCATTGGTGCATATTGTTTCATATGTTTCATATTTGTTTATCTCTCCCTTTGACAACAATGCCAAAGAAACAAATAAACAAATAGCTCTTCAGTAGCCAAGTAACTCTTTGTTGTCCAGTGCATACTCTGTATCTCTGTATACTGATATGCCAATCTGTTCCAGTACTTCAACTTTTCACAACCTTAGACATGATCCAAAGTGTGAACTATGCTACATCAACATGAATGATCTTCTGATAAGATTAGGCTGATGCAATGTCTAAATCACCTTAGTGACAGGTAGACAGGGGATAGACCCCAAGTCTAGTCCTCAAGTACTCAAATGTGTCCTTCGGTAGAGCTTTTGTAAATATATTTGCAAGTTGTTCTTTTGATGTAACAAACTCTAGCTTAACTTTCTTCTCCTGAACTTGTTCTCTCAAGTAGTGATACTTAATTGATATATACTTTGTCTTAGAATGCATCACTGCATTCTTTGAAATGTTAATTGCATTGGTGTTATCACATTATATAATCACCAGCTCAGTGATTATCTCATTCATACCTTCCAAAACTTGCTTAATATATGCAATGTTTGAATAATTTGTAGTAGTAGCAACATACTCTGCTTCGGCTGTAGAATGAGAAATGCAAGCCTGCTTCTTACTTGTCCAAGTAACAAGTCTTTCACCAAAGAAGAATGCTCCTCTAGTGGTGCTTTTTCTATCATCCACATTTCCAGCCCAATCAGTGTTGGTATAGACTCTGAGTTCAAACTTGCCTTCCTTGGGATACCATAATCCATAGTCCTTTGTTTTCTTTAGGTATCTTAAGATTATTTTAGTAGCAATCATGTGTGATTCTCTAGGATTAGCAAAAAATCTAGCAACTATTCCCACATGTGGTATGTTTGGTCTATTGTGAACTACATACATTAACTTACCAATCATTGATCGATACAGTGTCTGGTTCACTTCTGTAGTTTCATCTTCCTTAGTCAATTTACATCTAGTAGCCATTGGTTTTCCCATAGGTTTAGCATCTTCCATGCCAAATGTTTTCAATACTTCCTTTATGTATTTAGATTGTGTGATGAATATCCTATCACTCTGCTGAATCACTTATAGTCCAAGAAAGAACTTAATCTCTCTGAACATAGACATCTCAAATTCATTCCTCATATCATCAACAAAGGCTTTACATATTTGATCTTGACCTCCAAATATGATATCATCCACAAATATCTCAGCAATAAGAATTGTATCATTAGTATCTCCTTTCATATATAGATTTCTATTCTCACTTGTTCTTACAAATCCTATACATAGCAAATAAGTATGCAACCTCTCATACCAGGCTCTCGATGCTTGCTTCAAACCATATAAAGCTTTATGTAATCTACATACCATGTCTTTCTTTTCTAGATCAACAAACCCTTCAGGTTATTCTATGTAGACTTCTTCTTCAAGTATTCCATTCAGAAACGCTGACTTGACATCCATTTGATATACTTTGAATTTCTTGTGTGTAGCATATGCAAGTAGCATTCTGACTCCTTCCAATCTAGCAATAGGTGCAAAGGTTTCACCATAGTCTATGCCTTCCTCCTGTGCATATCCTTTGCATACCAATCTAGCTTTATTTCTTGTCACTTCTCCATTCTCATCCTGCTTGTTCCTGAATATCCACTTAGTACCGATAACATTCTTATCTTTAGGTCAGGGTACTAAGGTCCAGGTTTTGTTCTTCTCTATTTGTTCTATTTCATCCTTCATTGCATTAACCCATTCATCATTCTCTAATGCAACTTTTACATTTTTTAGTTCATAATCACAAACTAGACATGTACCGTGTCTTGCTTTGCTCCTTGTTTGCATGCCAGCTTGTTTGTCTGCAATGATTTTTTATTCAGGATGATGTCTTCTGACAAAAATTGCAAGTACTCTGTCTCTTCTTTCTTGTTCATCCTATCTAGGTTCATTTTCTTGCTTGGTAGGGCCATCCTTCTTGTCAGTTTCTCTTTCCTATTGTTCGGTATTGTTTTCCTGCTGACCAATTATCACAGGCTGCGGCTTCGGTGGATACTCTGGGTGTTCAATGTAAGTGAATCTATTGTAGTGTTTTGGTTCCTTTGTACTTTCCTTTGTGTTCTTTTCATCAAACTCATCAACTCAGACATTAGTGCTTTCAATCATTTTATTAGTAGTTTTATTCAGACACTTATATGCTTTGCTTTTACTAGAATATCCTAGAAATATCCCTTCATCACCTTTTGAGTCAAATTTACCATTTCTCTCATCTTTCAAAATAAAACATTTGCTTCCAAAAATCCTAAAATAACTTACAATAGGTTTTTGTCCAAACCACAACTCATAGGGTGTCTTGTTGGTGTCCTTATTTAATTGCGCTCGATTCAAAAAATAAATAGCTGTACTGACAGCTTCCCTCCAGTATGTCTGAGAAAAATTCTTTTGCAGCATCAGTGTCCTAGCATAGTCAACTATTGACCTGTTCCTTCTCTCAGCAATGCCATTTTGCTGAGGTGTCCTCGGTGCAGAGACCAGTCTTTTAATACCATGCTCATTATAGAAATTAGTAAATTCATCAAAGATAAATTCACCTCCTCTATCAGATCTTAGGCATTTCAGTTCCTTACCCCTCTCTTTTTCTACCTTAGCCTTATACCACTTGAACATCTTAAATACTTTATATTTTTCTTTTAAGAACATAATAGTCATCAATCTAGTATAGTCATCAACAAAAAGAATAAAGTATCTATCACCATAATAACTCTGAGTTCTTATAGGACCACATAGGTTGGTATGAACCAACTCAAGTATCTTCTTTGTTGAATAATCCTTACTTTTGAAACTAGATTTAGTCATCTTACCTTTCTGACATTCATGACACATGACATGATCCGGGTTTGATAAGTTAGGCAGCCCTCTAACTCTTTTCCTTTTACTGATCTTAATCATGTTATCAAAGTTTACATGGCATAACCTTTTATGCCACAACCAAGCATCTTCATTTTTCATCATCAAGCAAGAAGACTCATTAGTATCAAGATAAAATAGATTAACTCTTGATTGTGCACCAGTTCCAACTAGTCTTCCTCCATCATCAAAGATTTTCACTTTCTTGCTCTCAAAAGCAACTTGGTGACCTGAATTATTTAGCTGTGCCACACTTAACAAGTTATAGTTCAGTCCATTTACCCAATAACCATTATCACATTTTATCATATCATTTATCATCAAGGATCCTTTACCTCTTACCATATAGGGTGTGTCATTACCCATCTTAACTGATCCTCCATTGTATTCTTCAAGTTGATCAAACTTCTCCTCATCACCAATCATGTGATGTGTACAACCACTGTCTATGATCCATGTATTATTTTTGTTAACTTTAGAGATCAGTGTTGTTTCTATATGTTTTTCTTCTTCCTCCTCTAAGTCATCTTTCATAGCAACAAATACAACTTCTACATCATCATCAGAATCAGATTTAGATTCATTATCTTTGGCTATGAAACATACCTTTTTTCCTTTGTCATTGCTGTCTTGGTTATCTTTGTTGTGTCGGTAGCCTCTGGTGAATATTCTCCCATAGCTTCCTTTAGATCGGTCTTTGGTTCTTTCATCATCTTTCTTATGTGGAAATCTAGCAGTGATGTGGCCAACCTCTTTACAGTTAAAGCATGCCAAAGGTAGCTTACCTCTATACCTTCCTTTACCTTTGGGTAATCTTCTGGCTATAAGAGCTTCAAGTTCATCAAGCTCATCATCGGTATCACTATCATCATTCTTACTATTTCTGCTAGACTTATCGATCTTCAGAGAAGACATGAAAGTGGATTCCACAGATAGAACAACATTGTTATCAAAGTTATTTAATTCAAAGGTTGTAAGTTTACCAATCAGATTGTTAAGTGTAAGTACATTACCAAATGCAGACCTTGTTTCATGAATAGCAGATATTCTCATTGCGTAAACTGACAATAAGGTTATGAGTATTTTTCTTACCACTGTTTCTTCACTAATGACTCCATTAGATGCTCTAATAGCATGTACTACCTCTTTCAATATATTTGTATATTGCACAATATTCTCACCTTCCTTCATCTTCATATCATCAAATCTGCCCCTTAAGCTCTCTGCTCTAGCTCTTTTAACATTCGCATCTCAACTGTAAACTTGAGAAAGTTTATCCTACATGGCTTTTACAGTAGTGCAACTTTTAATATCTTCAAATTAGGCATTGGTGCAAGAAGCATCAATCTCCGTCATAGTAACATTGTGTTCATGCCTATCTTTCAGTTGATCAAGTGTCAAGGGACCTAGTGTCAGTTTTATATAGCCATTCTCCATCAATTCTAGTGTAGCATTCCCAATTCTAGATATGTGCAACTTCATTTGGCTCTACCATACTGCGAAGTTCTCTTTGTTAAGCTTTGGCACTTCCCTTTTATACATTTTGAGATCTTTGTACTGAAGTCCTTAAAACTCTATTCCAAGCAACCAATGCTCTGATACCAATTGTTAGAATAATTGAGAGGGGGGTGAATCAGTTAATCACTGTTCCAATAGAAAATGTATAATCCAAAAAAAAATACTTCAATTTTTGCTGCTCAGTAACTTAAAATACTTTACTATTTATGCATTTACTGATTATTAGTCTAAAACATATAGTAGTTACTGATCAAATCAAATATGCAACATGAAAATATGACATCAAACAAATATCACAATCAACACATAACACAAGAGATTTAACATGGAAACCCTGTGAAGGGAAAAACCACCTGGGACTAGCAACCCAAAAATATTCACTCTTGTGAAGTGAGATCGGTGAAGACCCAACCCTATTAAAGGTTACAAACACACTGTTAGGTGTGACCTTGTTAGAGGATTTTAGACCAACCGTTATCGTCCAACCAACAGTCACTCTGGGGTTGATAGGATAACAATGCTCATTCTATGAATGATACATAATAAGACTTTCTTAGTCCACTCGGTTAAGATATTTGACTATGTACAATGGTTAAATATGTAACAGTAGGTGATCTGATCTATTACAACTTCAGTTGCAAATTACAGATTAATATTCAACTCCTACAAATCTTTCTGATCAATAAATCAATTATATTTCAATAATATATCAACTTACTTTTTGTTGGTAATCACTCTCTGTCACTTGGTAATGCTCTACAGTAGGGTTCTCCTTAACCAGTATGATTAGAATACATGAAAACTTGTTCACGTGATGATTCTATAGTTTCCTTTTTCTTCTGGCATCACACTCACTTGTGAAATCTCTGATCTCTTATATAGACATGTAAACCATTTTCTTCTGCTCCATCAGATTTTGCTGCTTAATCATATTTGTTGATTATGCCTCTTAAACATACCTTGGCACTTGTGTCAATAACACATTTGATTCTCATCCTTTAGATCTTTCCTAAATTTTTTCAGCCGTTGATAATCATAAAAAACTTTATCTGCTACCACTGATTTTGAGGTACTTTCCAGTTCATCAATCTTGTCAACTAAACTAATCATTTAGTTCATTCTATTCTTCTTGGTTAACAAAGAAATGTGTCGGTGAATAAAAGCTTGATTAACATTGTGCTTGGTATACACTACACTCTGTCGGTGTATACTGAAATGCTTCATCAACCGACAACACTGCTTTGTGTCTTTCAGCTCTTTTCCTCATTATAGATGAATCAAACATAATCAAGTCAATATCATAAGGTCATAGAATCATCAACAAGTTACTCAATGTATTCCTTATCCTCATCTATCATATCCATCTTCCTCATGTAGATATTTCTATTCTTCATCTCTTTCACTCCTTCTCTATAGATGTTTCAGTATAGTAACTTACAAGATAAGTGTTGTCAAACTAGTTGACATCAATGACAACATAATACTGATTTAATCATATTACATATCTAATCAATCAACTTAGTGATCTTAAATCATAGATTCTTCAATCAGGTTCTAAATTAGTTGTAGTTCGTCAACCTGATGGTGATGTGGATCCCTAATGTCTTGTTGTCATTGTTCTTTTTCCAAATCTTTCTCATCTCTTTTCTGGTTTCTTCCAGATTAACAATTTGTTTTCCCTTTTGATTTGCTGACCAATTTTCCAGTTGCTTTCTCATTCTATAATTCATTATTGAATGACCAATCTTGTGATAGTGAAAACATGCCATACCAGTTGACCTCCATTGTCTAGAATTACCTCTTTTTGTCCTCATTATGTAGTTCACAACCATATTTCCATAATTCCCACAAAGTGAGCATGTGACATTGAATTGCCTTTCCCTTTGGTAAAGGCTTTCTCAGTTCATAGGTGGCCTTGGATTATTCACTCTTGAATTTCATTCATCATCTTTGTGGCCATATTTTCTGTATGTATTACAATATTAATCAAAGCTACTAGATCTACTCCTAGATCTGGATCTATAATCATATGCAATGTGTCCATACTTATTGCAATTATAACAATACCCATCAAAAGTGTTAGGAATATTAACTGACCTTCTTCTACAGACATTAGCAGTGTGACCCACTTTATGACAATTGAAATGTACAGGCTTGTAGGATTTCTTATGAGGACTCCTTAGATTTACCTTTGGTGGAGACTTTTCTTTTGATGGCTTTTCATCCTTAGTTCTAGAAGTTTCACCAATCTCAAAGGTAGTATGACTGATATAACCTAGACCGGTTGTATCCTTGCTTCTTCTTTGGCTTCTCAACCACTCATCAAGTTTCTTGGAACTCTCATGCAATTTATTTTTCTTGTCATTGACATTCTTCATTTATCCTTTCAATTTCTCATTGTCTCTTCCCAAATTCTCATTTCTCATCATCAGATTGTTGAGTTCTCTAAAATCTTCCAGTTCCTCTTTAATCTCATGAAGATATGCATACAAGGTACCTAACTCTCATTCTGACTTGAAAAGTTCATGTTCCTTATTCTTCAAGGCCCGATCCTTAGATTTTAGTGAATCTTCAACAATCTTCCTTGATTCCATATCTTGACCCATCTTGATACTGATGCTTCTAGCTCCCTCTTGATATTATTATTGTCCTTGTGTAGTTGTTCATTCTCTTGAGACAAGGTTGCATTGGCTGCTTCATATTCCTCAGATCTACTTTGTTCAGACAATCTCTCAATTTATTCTTGAGTCTCATTGAGTTTTTGAGAAAATCTCTCTTCGCTTGGCCAACGAATGCTTCAACTGATCTTTCATTTCATTGATCACCCTTTCAACTTCATCAAGTTGTCTTCTAGTAACTCAAACCCTCCATGTTTTCCTTTAAGGATCTACCCAAGATGTTAGGCTTCTTCAAGGGCATAAGGCTCTAATACCAAATATTAGTATTATAAGGCAATGAGGAGGGGGGAGGGTGAATTAGTGCAACTACAAATCTAAAACTTTTATTGATTATATTTCTAATTAACCATCATGCAAATGTGAATTGAGTAACAATATAACACATAAAACATTCACACATTTGAACACCTAACACCAATTTTTTTCCCCGTGGAAACCCTTGTTAGAGGGATAAAACCACATGTGGGGTTCATTCCCATAAGATTTCATTAGTGCACTTGGAAATCAATCTTGTTGGAGCAATTACAACAACCTTTATGAGGTATGTACCTAGTTAAGAGTACTTATAGTCTAGTTATGAACTACAACATTCCTATTAAAGACTACCCTACTAAGGGATTTAAAAACTCTAGTTAAAGAGCTACCTTGTTAGAGGATTTTCACTTCAAATTTGTTAGGATCCTACTCACCCTCTTAGGAGTGACCCTGTTAAAGGATTTCTCTTGCCAATCTGTTAGAGTCAACAAGTAAATAATGACTTGATATTTTCACTCAATGCATGACAAATGCAATGAATTATAGATTAATTACTCTACTCCAAATACTTTACTGTCTCTATACTATCTCCAAAAATCATCACATATCATCGCAACAACATTGCAACTCTCTACAATATCAACTCCATGAATCAAGATCAATAATCTAGATTTTCTTCTTATGCCACTTAATCATTCCCTAATTCTGATTGGTTACATGGATTACATAGGGATTAATGATTATAATTCTAAAGCATAATCACCTCCATGATTTCCTCAACAAATAATTAATATAATGTAGATGTCAGCCAAAATGGTTTACCTAATTTTTTGTGCCATAAAAAACACATATGTCAAATCTGGCTTACTCGACATTTGATATCTCTGGCACTCGGCACTCATTGTTCTTCTTTATTGGTGCTTGACACTGTCATATCTACACAACTCGACATAAGCTTGCTTAGCTAATACTGAAGTAATCGATACCCTCTGACTTTCTCGACAGTAACTACTACTTGGTAAATGTATAATAGACATGACTCGGCCTATACATGATGGCTTGGTTTTAGTGATGATCGACCAACATTGCCTAGAAAATGACTAAGTATAAGACACTAATAGACAACAAAACTTAGGGATCAACAATCTCCCCCTTTGACATCAGTGGAAAAAACACTTTGTCATGACATTTTACATTACATTTGCATGAGTAATTAGTAATATCAAAAAATCCTATATGTATACTCCCCCTACGACTTTGACTCAGTCTTCAAAATATTCTACACATACATGTATATAAGACTTGTTTGACATACAACCGAATATATACATTTACAAAAATAGTATGTCATACCATTATTCCATTGTGTCTGTTCCCTATTTCTGCTTTTCTAAAATCTGTCATTCATATCCTATTATGCCATGTTATTTCCCCCTTTAACCTTTAATATTCTATCATGTTATTTAATTTACCCCTTGTTTTTGTCACTTGAAGTTCTTGGGGAGTAGGGGTTTTAAAATAATTGTCCAAAAATGGTTTATGAAGTTGCATCACCATAGCTAATGCATTGTCCCAACTAGACCTTACAGACATCAAAACTTGTGACTTTATTTCGAGCTCAACAACTAGCTCAAATAGGCTCTCAATAATAGAAAGATGGAGGTCTTTCTGTACTAACTCCTTTGTATGGAAATTAGTCTAGCCCTTATTTTTCCATCATAAGCCACCAATTCAGCTAATCTACCTTATGCATGAAGTAATATGGTAAAATGAATAGAGCTGGAGCTTGCATCCATGCTCAATGAATGTCCTATAGATTTAAAATCTAACTGCAACTTGTCTATCGAATCTTGATGATCTTTAGTAAACTCTTCAACATTGCACAATTTCTTGTACAAATAATGGTCATTCTATACAACTTCTTCTAAATTTGTTACTAAAGCATAGAGTTCTACCTGCTTAACTACAATTTCAGTTGAAACCTTGTCAAGTACCTTGGTCTCAAACTTTTTCTCAGAAAACTGTAACAACTTATCATTAGCCTCGCTATCATCATCATTTACCATCTTGAAAATATGTACAAGCTACTCCAAAATAGGTGTGGATTCATTTACATCATCCATCTCAAAACATCAATAAAAATACTTTTGATCTCATGCAATACATGTTTATGTTGATGTTCTCTTCTTAGCTCTTTTTGTTTACTCTTCTTCTTCAAGAGATACTGCAAGATTTGCATTTGTTCATAGGTCAAGTTATCAGTGTCCCATTTAGGAATCATGATAACCTCATCGAGTGTCACTTGTCTGGTAGGAGATTTCTACTTCTTCTTTTGTGTCTTCTTTCTAGGTGTGTTTCCACTCGGCATCTATATAAGATCTTTGATTTCTTCTTGTTCTTTAGGCTCTTGTTTTTCCTATTATTTCTCTTCCTTAGTCTTTTCCCTTTCCATGCCTTCCAAATGAGGAATTATCACAACTAATTTAGACTAATCTACTTTCTCTTTAAGAGTCTTCTCGGCTTGCTCTTTCTATTTCTCCTTGGCAAGTGTAATCTTTGGTGAAATTGCTGACTTGTCCTATTTCTCGACACTAGTACATTGTGAGGCTTGGGTTTCAACTATGACCTTATGAGGGATAACTAGTGTTATTTCAATAATTTATGTACTCTCAATCCATGGATAATCTTGTACTTGGATGAGTATTGGATTGGTGCTCAGTAGAAACTTATCTGATATTGCCTCGACTTGTATTTATTTTTGTATGTCTTCCTTGGTCAATACATCTGCCTTCACTGGAGTATCCTCAATGATATCAACAATTGTGATTACATCCTACAAATCACTTATTTCATCCTTTTTTTATGCTTCCTTCTCCTCATTTAGTGGCTTGACAATGTCCTCCTTATTATCTAATTCCACTTTACTAGATGTACCTACACTCGGTTGTGCACTCTTGTCAAATAGAAGACCAAAAATGATTTTCTGTAGTCTAGTGCTCTGCTGCACAATATCTTCAACCTTGTGTTGTAGTATGGAGTACGCTTAGAGCTTGGGAAAAATTTGTTTCTATACTTCTCCATATATTGCTTGATGTAATCCGGAGATAAGTCAGGCATGAATTGAGAAAATGTTCTCTCCCTTATCTACTTCTCGATCATCAAGGCATACTCCCATTTCTAAGCTATCATTTTATACAATTCTTCAAGAATTAGGTTCCCCATCTGTAGTGGTGTCATCTTGAATGTATAGATCATCTCAAGAATAGCTTGATCTACTCTCTCTTTATCTTCAATGCTCAGTTTCTCAAATTTTATTTGTTTGAAGCTTGCTAATCCAACAGTTCTCTTGATGTTGTGGCATATCTCATCCACAGTCAATTGCTTCCTTTGAGATGGTGCCTTCTTCTTTATATCCTCATCACTACTAGTTTCCTCATCATCCTTTTCCAAGATAAGATTTCTTCTAGGTTTCTTCCTTATATTTCTTGGCATAGCCTTAGCTTGAACTTGTTTTCTCTTTCCTGATGCAAGGGTCTTCTTTTGCAGCTCGGTAGCTAGAAAAATAGAAGCTTCTCTAGTTTTAGGTCTAAGTACTGGGGAGGAAATAGGCTTAGGTTTTTGCACTAGTTTCTTAATAGACTTGGAAACTGATGCCTTCTTTCCTTTCTTAGTGACTACAATTTCCTCCTCTTCACTCTCTTCTGACTCACTTGTCTTGTCTTCTCCTAACCCTTATGTCAATGCAAGAGGTGCATCTTCCTCTTCACCTTCTCGTAGCATCTTTTCTAGGTTTTTCACTATCTTCATTCTTTTTCTCTCCATGGTTGCATTTTTAGGTTCATGGTTGGTTTTAACTTTGCTTCCTCATATGTCCCAAAATATGTAGCCTTTTTGTCAACTTCTTCAGCTAATAGGGCTATTATTGTTGCTACTATCTCATCTATATTCACTTCATAAGGTAATGTCCTTAGCCATGATACCCTCAGTGTAACTATTTGTACATATGTGAAGTCGGTATCATTATAATACTTTTCCACTAGTGATACTATGATCCTACTCCTTTTTCTCATTTTCTTCTTAAATTCCACAAAATATCTATCCATTACACTCTCAAAGTTTTCACCTATCTAATAAATAAATTCACTTATATGTAGAGTGATAGGTCAGTTCTTATTCCATACAACATCCCCAACTGTAGGAAAACTATTATGTATATAGAAAAATAGACTGACGAGTAGAGAATAAACTTACACATTGAATTCTTTGCTTTCCTGATGGATGTGAGGTTCTCGAAAAGCTATGTCAGTTGTAGCTCGACAAGATCATAGGTATGATCCTTCTTTACCATCTTCCAAGCGTGATCTACTGCTACACATGGAACACTATCTAGCTGACTGGATTGGTAAAACTTATGTGCAATCACCCTTATTGCAAAATTAATTTCTAGATCTGTGATTGTTGAGATGGTCATCCCTCATTTATTTCATAATTCCTAGGTATTGGATTGAATTGTCTCCTTGCTTTGACATCTCATAGTCTTCTTCCCTGTAAGACTAGGATAACTAGTCACTCAGTGTATCATCTCCTTAGTGATCTTAACTGGTCCATTCTCCAACCAAATCTTTATATCATGTACTCAACTTAGTACTATCTTGATCTATTCAACCTTAAAGTTCTGAGGGAAGTCAAGGGCATGCACCAACCCTCACTTGGCAACCTTCTGGTGTTCTTCCTTCAACACCCGATTGCTACACAATTTGTCATATGCTTCTCTAAGCTCATAGTCTCCAATCTCTCCAATCTTGCACATATAACATGTGCATACATCATTGATCATTAAAACTTTAGGAGGGATAGATGATAGGGCACCGGTGAGATCTCCCATAATTGTGCTCTTAGGAATGGCCTAGGATTTCTATGCTTTACATGCATCGTTCCTCACAAGTTGTACATTGAACACTTCCTTCCCTTGCTTGTTAGCTGCATTTGATGATGAAGATGCCATTTCTTCAAATTGTAGGGTTCAATTACAAAATAAGTAACTCGGTAAATACCTTCCTCAAATAGTTCTCAGTTGTTTGTCGATGACATGTTGTTAAGATCTTTGCAAATCACACTTAGCACAAATCACTTTGGATAATCGCTCTATAATCACTTTTGAAAGTTCTCAAATTGTTGGTAAAATGAGAATAAATGTTAACTTCCCACTTTATAGACTTCAAATGGTCAGATTAGGGCTTCATTTATGATACATACACTTTCTAGGTAAAATATAGATGTCTTGGCAATCTCATGTCAACTCGATTAACATAAGATTGGTTGATACTACCATTCGGTTTCATCTCGGTATACATCACATCTCGGCTACCATAGGCACTTGACATACACTAGTGACTCGGTCACTATGGGATAAAATACTGATGCTCAACATAAAATATACAATGTAGCTTCTATCTTAGATATGTCCTAATGCATCTTAATCTATGCAGATATGGACTTTAACTTATCAAATATTAGGAACTGATGTAAAATAAAGCATTATAAAATTCAGTTCCTCATATACCTTCTTTGCTTAGTTTGAAGTAGTGTGATCACCTGATCCATCAGACTGGGTGACCACAAGTTCACTGGCTCCACTACTGCTTGCTTCTTCTTTCTTCTTCCAAGTCTTGTTCATCTTGTTTCTCATTTGCTCAACAATTTCTTCATTCTTAACTTGTTCATTTCTCAGTATATATGCTCTGCAATCTCTCTTTAGGTGACCAATCTTATTGCATTTGTAATGTGTCTTTAAATATTTTTCTCCAATATGATCATATTTTCCACAATAATGATAACTATACCATGTATTGTAGTCCCAATTGTATGTATTACTCTTGTTCTCTATGACCATATTTCTGACCGTTGTCCTTGAAATTTAGGTGAGGTAGGTGGATTACTAACCAATGTCCTGCATTCATGTGCCTAATGTCCATGCTTCTTATAGTTAAAATGATATCCATTGAACTTTGGTTAAGGATTAGACTTACCATGTTTTCTTCTATAAACATTAGTTGTGTGTCCTAGTTTTCTACAATGATGACATTTAGGCTTGTTGTTCTTTGTCTTTGCATTCCTCTGTTCTCCACTCTTTGATGATTCACCTTCTTCAGTGGATGACAGGTGCTCATCATGTCCAATTGTAGAAGTATCAATGGATCTCCTAGGTGACCTTAACAGTTCTTCAAAGTATCTCACAGCTTCATTAGGCTTGTTCATCCTTTCATTGATTTCTTTTCCAGATCTTAGTTCATTCTTCAATTGGCTATTTTCTGATCTCAGATTTGCAATTTCCACAACTTTCCTGCCTAACTCTTGATTAGCAAGTAATAGATGATTCACCATGTCCATTTGATTGTTTGTCAGTCTCTACATGTCACATTTCCTTTCATCAAGTCTCATAGATATTTATCTTTTATCTCCTTCAGCCATTTTCTTGTCTTCTTCAACTTTATTTTTTTGTTCAACAACTTCAAAACATCTTACTGATTATATTTCTTGTTCTCTCTTGAGATTTATGATGTCCTCATTTAGTATGTTGTTTTTCTCTAGAAGATCTTTTATGGCTTTGTCACTTTCAGTAGAGTTACTAATGTCAAATAGTCCTTTAGTATCCTCTTCTTGGTATTGAGTTTCATTATGTTATATTGCCAATTATCTTCTTTTGGTTAAGGATTTCTTCAGTTCTCCTCTGGTTGCTTCAAGTTGAATGTCAATCTTCTAATTCTCTATGATCTTTCCCAACTTATAAACCTCCATCTCAATATCTTTGACTCACAAGTGATTAGACTTCTTTAAGAGACTTAGCTCTGATACCAATTGTTGGAAATATATTATGGGAAAATGAGATGCCAAGGTGGGGGGGGGGGGGGGGTGAATAAGATATCTACCAATAATTTCATTTTGACATAAACATGCTTACATAACATAAACATCAAATTTAATTACTGAAATAGATCTAACATCCTAATCATCATCCATGAAAATAAACCATAACACAATGGTTTTGGCTACCCAAAAACCCTTGAAAGGTAAAACTGGGGTGGGGATGACACCCACAAATATTCACTACTTCAATATTAAAGTTATAAGTTTGATCATAAAATGATGATCTACCTTGTGAGGGGTATGCCCTGCTAAGAGCTTTAAGACTTATATAGTCTACCTTGCAAAAGGATTTAAACTTGCAACAAAGTAAGCACTTGGTTAAGAGATTTACTTAGGTTTGTTAAAACCACTTTGTTGAGAGATTCTCCCTAATCCACCCGTTAGAATGATTTAGTACCTGATCCTTTGGTTTGCATTGTGATGCTGATAATAGATCTTCTCCTTCCAATATAGATTTGATCTCCTCTATAAAATATATCTTTGTTATGTCCTTCACTACTCTACTTGGTCATTGATCTCTGTCTCTAATGATCAAAACACTTCTTTGTTTTGCATGTATGAAATCCCCTTCATACTCTACTCACATATGCATTTCATTTTAGGGTTTAGATCTCATCTTATATAAATAATAGATCAAATCCATGAATCAAGATCAACGATCTAGATTGTCTTCTTATGCCTCTTAATCATTCCCTAATTCTGATTGGTTACATGGATTACATAAGGATTAATAATTATAATTCTAAAGCACAATCACCTCCGTGATTTCCTCAACAAATAATGAATATAATGTAGATGTTAGCCAAAATAGTTTGCCTAAGTGTTTGTTCCATAAAAAAAACATATGTCAAATCTAGCTTACTCGACATTTGATATCTCTGGCACTTGGCACTCATTGTTCTTCTTTAATGGTGCTCAACATTGTCATATCTACATAACTCGACATAAGCTTGCTCAACCAATATTGAAGTACTTGGTGACCTTTGACTTGCTCGACAATAACTACTACTCGATAAATGTACAATATACATGACTTGGCCTATACATGATGGCTCAGTCACAGTGATGACCAACCAACATTGCCTAGAAAATGACTAAGTGTAAGACACTAATATAAAACAAAACTTAGGGATCAACATTTATATGCTAGTTCTAAGTTAGTGCTTGAACCCTAAAAAATTTTACAAGTCAGCCCTCAAATGAAAATTATTATTATGAGAGAGGATGCCAAAATAAAAATTAAATATCCTTGATATGAACCCAAAATATTACCTAAAAACATTTAACCGCAACACCAATCTAACCAACTGTGTCCACTAGTTCACTGATCTACCTACCAATTTCACTTCAATCTTCAATAACTTTCAAAATACACCAAGATAACTAATGTGATTGTAGGAATAGATAGATATATCTTTTTAGATGTTAACTCTATGATCGTGCACCTTAACTTGATCATTTTCTCCAAAAATAATTCAGTGTTGCTTGATTTCTGCACTATCATCGGTTGATTGAACACTTAGTTAATTCTTCAATCTGATCCATTAGTACCATCAAATTTTTTTTTCTTGACATAAAAAAAATATGTTGTCAGTAATGACAACACCACAACACACATTTAAACAAAACACATATGACCTTCATCAAATTCCAAATTTATAACATTTAGATAGGGACAAAGGATCGAGAGTCAAAATAAGAACCCAAAAGAGGGAAAAATATATATGATAAAAAACCTCTCATGTGTATTTCATCAAGGCTAACATGGCTCAAATTTGAAGAATAGAATGTGAAGATAAAAACATCTAAAATTCTAGGCCAACATGGAAGGGAAGCCTAAATTCCCCTAATAGTTTGCATCATACCCAATTCTTGAAAATCAAAGCATGAAAAATAGAAGAATAAGAAAATAAATATAAGAAGGTGCACAATAGATAAACATTTGTTTCCAAGTACCAATGGAGTACATGGGTCCTTTAGAGGAGATCAAAATTAAAAGACAAGCAATGGGATACACACACACACACACACACACTCTAATATAAAGATGAAGTGGGTATTACTTTCATAGATTGTCCACTAGTATATTTTCATCCTCCCAATATTGATCGTATGGGGAGGGAGGTCAAAAATCAAGTGAAACAACCAATATAGTATCTTCAAGCACCCTACTAATGGACAAATCCAAGGATGAGGCCACTTAAACATCCTCATTCAAGATATCAACCAAGCCTAGTGAGATAGATCATGTAAATATTGTTGTTAATGCCAAATCTCCTCAAGAGAGTCAAACATACAAGCCTCATAGCTTATAGGAGACCCATGTTAAGTTATAGATGAAGATGATTGGCTAACCTCAACAAAAGGGGCAAAAATAAACTCATGAGAATCCAGAGCTTGCTTCATTATGAAAATAAAAATCAAGAGGGGATTTGTTGGAGAGAACTTGTAGTAGCAAAACATAGGCACATGGCCCTGCTCAAAATTTTGATTGAAGTATAAACGAGAGATCATCCAATCTACTATAGTATCCTTCAAAATCATGGTAAAGCTTGGATGACAATTAGGAGATCAAATTGGCACAAACTTAATGGACATTACTACACTAGAAACCACTTGTGTATGCACCATATTTACTATCATGCAAACATATAGGACATATGGAAAGGAGGTGATAAGTGGAATCTCCTACAATGGAGAAATAAAGACTTGGACCTACGTGGCATGAGGCCTAATAGTCACTCCTAGAGTAGGGGGAAGAAATGCAAAAGAGGTGACAAAGCAAAAGGCTACAACAAGCGAGACAAGAATAGGGATATGAGTGGGAGAAAAGGTAATAGATACAATCACCAAAGATTCACTTTATTCCCTCATAGTGGCCTCATGTTCTGAATCCCTCTCCCACTAATGATGCTTACACTCATGTGCAAGTTGATTCTAATATAAATTCAGGTAGGTTTGAGAAGCTTTCAAGGGCCCGGTGACATCTTGCTCCATAGGGTGGTCATTAATGTTGTTTCTAGAAAAGAAGAAGGCCCTAATGATGAATTATGAGGTGCTAATAACACATAAAAATTTGGATCATTCATGTGAACCCTTCCTCTTTTTATCTTATGGGAAGTATGAGGAATTGAGGATGCCCTTAAAGGTTGAGGATCAAGTATTGGAGGAGAAGGTGCAATCCTAGGTGACCTCTTAGCTTTGGCATAGATAAATAGGAAAGGTATGTCAATAAGGATCAAGATAGGGAAAGGTGGGTACACCTCTGGCTTTGGCAACATGGGTGTCTTTCCTTTATCATTACTAGGTGCAGACATAGGAACAAAATGCAACACTAGAGGTTATGCATTTTTAGGAAATCAAGGAGGCTTCTTATGAAGCACACACTTGAAGTGCAATGACCAGCATGAGAGGGATATATGGAGGGAGAGGAGATATGTGATATATATTTGAAAGTCAATTCCATAGACTTGTGCTTGTGGTAAGATAGAAAAAAAGCATCACACCGAGGATGCAAGAGCTCTACTAGAGTAGGACAAAAATGGTCCAAAAGAAAACCCCCATGAGATACTAGAGGAGAATATCTAATATCCTAGATCACATGGATGGTATCCTCATTAGGAAACTTTAGACACTTATGCACAATAAAAGGGACAAATCTGATGGATACCAAATATGTGATACCTAGCTTGACCTTGAAGAGGTCTGATTCTAGAATGAATACAAAGGTTGAAAAGATTACCTTAATTCCTACCTAGATGGTCAATGTGGTTGACCCAAAAGGGGGAATTAAAAACTTGTCATGCCTTTAGATGGTGACAGAACACTCATCATACCTTGCATGATTACGTCTATTCACAAAGAGCACCTCCTTAGTTATGGTATCAACCTAGCATGTAGTGTTAACCATAATGCCTATAATAGAGGTGGAATTGATCAATACCACCATATAAAGAGGGGAGATATCCTTATTGTATAGCTCATCCATAGGGGTGAAAGCAATGTTCATTTTAGTCTCTTTGGATAGGAGGTGAGATAGGAGTGATTGTCAACTTATTAACAAAGGGAATATCACCTAAAAAAGGAGGAGATAGTGAAGATGAAAAAATGAAGCTTGAGGAGTGTAGTGGAAAAGGATTAGTATAGATCTAAATCTCCTTATTTTCTTTATCCGTTGACTTGTTCATCTTTGGCTTCCTCTTTTTTACCCAAATGTCACCACTATCTATGTGGTCTTGAACCAGATGTTAAAGACGTACACAATGTTTATTTTCATGATCAACCACATGGTGGGTACTTATAGAGCTATGATCCATCATACCAATGGGGCCATAAGTGATTATTAGGAAGAGTCTAAATCCAAAGCAGTGTTACTAAGTTGTCTTTCAAAAAACTTTGTAGAATGCTATCATAAGAGTGGGCCAACTTTATGAATGTCCAAATTCATTATGGTTCTATTGAAAAGTAGGTCCTCTCTAAGGGCTCCAAGAGTGCCATAATATTGTGCATAAATTTATTCTTTCAGGATCCACCAAAGGAAGATGATACCCTATAGGAATTCAAGAAGGAATCCTCAAATTAAACCATGGCGTGTTGATACTATGTCAAAGTACTACAAAGGCCTGTGAAGTTAGAATAGAAATTCAATGAAAGTTTCTCTCTTAATGTCAGTTTTAGATTTCTAATAAACATATTTTGGAGGTCATTGTTGATCACGACATAGGGAACCTTCATGGAGATAGAATGGTATCTCAAAATTAAATCATTTATCTTTTCATTTGGATTTTGCTTGCAATGAAAAAGATCTATGATAGTGAGCTTGATGCCTATGTTAGCCTAAAGTGAGAAAAGTATCTATAAAATGATTGAAATTTTTGATAGATTAGTCTAGAAGAGAGTTGTACTATTCCATAATGGTTCATTTGAGGGACTAAGAGAATATATTGAGCAATATATAGTCCAAATTATGATAATCACTGCATTGACTAAGGAAAGATTCAATGAAGAGATGTGGATCCTTGTCAAAGATATATCTTTCAAACTTTAGGGATTAAAAACCCTTTGGTGTATTCATAACTTGTATAGTTAAAGGAGTGTGACGATAATAGGGAGTTAGAGAGCACTAATTAGTCACAATGGAAAATTTCACTAGTTGGTTCTGTAGTTGAACCATATTTTGCAATATCATGTTGAGAATAGGATTATGAGGAGGAGGGAAGAGGTGTATTTGCTCAACCACTATCAACACCTTAACCAGATCCTATATTAGGACCAATCTTCTATAAATTTTACCCCAAGGGTTGTCTAATCTATTAACACTAGGCCAAGTGTTTCTAGACAAAGGGTCGATATTGGGTGTTGATTCTACCATGTGTACTATTGAAACACTAACATATTCTCCAAAAAAATTTGACCAGTTCCCTTAGGAATCTAAAGCAGGAAGAGACACATGATTATCAAAAATTATTCTAAGCTCAATAAGCACTTCAAGGCCTTATTTTTCCAAGATTAATAATTATTTCATATTATAAATAGTGGTCCTAGCTTCAGAGTGGACATCTTTTCTTTTGAAAAATTGATCAAATTTCCTTAAATTATCTTCAAAGGATTGAATATGATTAAACTAAATAGTAAGAGTAGACTCATGATGCACTAGGAGAGGATACTTGAAGGAGAAATTGTTGATGTATATTTCTTCAACCCAACCTTTAGAGATTAAGTTTTAATATCAGGCTAATAAAGATTTGAGATCTAGTAAGGTCATTAAGATCCATATTCCTAGTGAACATAGGACTTGGTCTAGTTAGACTTTACCCATTTGAAGGGGTAATGGGTTTTTAAGATCTTCTCACAATAGTTAGTGAAGTGGTATAGGTTATGAATCTCATAGGAGTTCACAAAATCTAAATGAACAAAATAGATTTAAATGAAAGCTTCACGTTGGATTCACCAAAATATGGAGAAGGGGAAATTCACAAACTTGAGACTAATTAAGGTCTCAAGGGATGAACTACCCCTTGCAAAACCTCACTTAAACTAAAAGTCTAGTGAGCTATGAGATTAATACAATTAATATGATGAAGGAACATCTAAGACTTAATTGATACAATGCTAAAAGTATAAGATCAAAACCAACCAAGATATTGAAATGCAAGAATTAACTAAGCTACAATAGAAAATAAAAGTATTTTAATTATCACAAACAAAAGAGAAAACTATCACAACCAATTATCTAAATCTCCAAGCTCACTACCTCAAACACTCATGTAGGTTAAGGAGGATAGAATGGATGTAGGACATCCATGCGACTCTCTTTTATCTAGTATGGACAAATTATAATGAAAACTAAGAATTTAATGGAATAGAAAGATAATACTAATTTAATAACAAAAAAAAAGAAGAAAATAACTATTTTATGAAAACAAAGATAAAACAAAGAAACAAAAGGTGGTAAGAATACTCACAACTAGATAATATCACAAAATTCAAAGAGTAGCTACACCTATTCTTTCCATGAGCCTACACACATTGAAATGGAGAAAAAATTTGTGTGGTTGTTTGGAGACTCGCTTTAGTAAAAATCAATGATTTGGTGTTTCCACCTATACAACAACTGAATAGACAAGATAAATGGTGATAGATAATTATAAAGATGTTATATAAAGTGATAAAGACAAAAATATTGAAAGATCAAGATAAAAAACTATGATATGTTATCAAAACAAAAAATAAAATGGTTTGAGAAGAATTCACTTCAAAACCACAAAGTTGGACCTTGGTGGAATGAAGGAAAGTTGAAAAAGATGATGGAGCCAAGATGTCTCAAGCTGTCACAATACAATAAAATATCTCAATAACATGCAAGAATGTTGTCAAGATGAAGAGGAAATGTAGCAACATGAAATTAATGTCCGCAAAACCATGTAGAAGGAAAGAGAAAGGAAATTGAGTTTAGAAATGGAGATATAATAGCAAGGGGTTGAATCTTGGCATTGACTGGGAGTGGCATGGCTCACTACACATCTATAGATTTGTACGATAAGTGTGCATTCTGCAAACATCTTCACAGTGCACATGCATCATGGGCCAATCGAGACACGTGCCCAAGAATATAAGTGAGTGGTTGACAAACCAAACTAGAGGGATGCCGAGGATGATGTGAAATTTCATGTTTTGGATAAGGTAGGGACATTGAATAATGATAAATTAAACAAACATAAACATGTTCATATTAAAGGTGCAATGAGAATAATAAAAATACAAAAAACAAGGTATAATAAAAAAATTGAAGTGTATGAACATACAAAAACAAAAATAAAAAATCAATGATGATATTTGAGTGATCAATGTATCATGTATAATATCTAGTAGGGTATTCCTCCAAGGGGTCATCCCCTTCCCAAAATAAAATCATCATATTCATCTTCTTTAACTATGACTCACTTCCTTTTGACTTGCTTCTTGAAACATATATGTTTCTTCTTGGTTAGATTTTGTATATTTTTCGTAAGTTATTAATAGATGGGAGATTAGATGTTTCATTCTTCATCTATTTTTATTATGTCTTTGGAAGTAGTTGTATAAGGATATTTGACATTCATTGCATTTCAAAATTTCTTTGGAATCCATTTAATATCATTCTTAGAATTAAATATTAGTTTTTGCATCACAAGTCATTTATACTTCTTAAGTGGTATATATCAAAAACTATATTTAGTTTTCTCATGTATTATCATTGCTTAGTCTTTCTCAATTTATTTATTCTAAATTTTATCAATACACATTATTGGTAGCTTTGCCACTTTGATATGGAGCTTCCTATGGATTATGAATGTAATTATCTAAAGGGAAATGTCTCATTTATGTACAATAAGTAAATACAAATTGTTTGGAATCATTATGAATTTATGCTCGTGAGAAAATTTTGAATTTTGATGTAGAACTAAAGGTAAAGTTCTAAATTTTTCCAAAGCATACCTTGAGAAATATAGAAAATCTTAGGGACAAAATAATAACATGAAAAAAAACATGTTTCCCGAGGGATGAAACACACATGTTTCCTAAGGGCCAATCTTAGGATGTACCATTTAAGAAGACTGAAATGTTGATTAATAATCCATTACCTCTTTTTATTGATACTCCTAAATTAGACTATGTATTGAATTCCAAATGGTTAAGAACTAAGAAATTTTGTGTACATGCATCATATTGACTTGTAACATCTAT